>JAPKID020002581.1:0-13174 GCA_026931265.2 Tropidonophis doriae | reverse complement strand
ACAGGGCTAATTTAATCTTGTTTTATCTTGTATATAGCATTGTGTTTTTGTATAGTTTTAATTTCACCTGTACACCGAGTCCCTTGGGGAGAGGGGGCGGTATAGAAGTCCAATTAAATAAATAAATAAATACAAAATAAAAAATAAAAAAATTACATATACACATACACACATTCAGAAGAGAATGTTTTCTTATTTCCAGAAATTATTTATCTAAAAACGATCTATGTTAGTAAGCACTTCATAGCTTGGAAGAGCTGCTATAAAATTCTTCTGTGCTGGTGCTAATTAGCATCAAGCTTTTTAATGTGAGATGATTAGTCTATGAGGTTGGAAAAAGATTAATTTGTTTTAATTTTTTTTGTAATTTAAACCTGTTTTTAAATTTATAATTGTTAAATGTTTGTGTGCTTTGTCCTGCTGTAAAAAGTTCAGAATCGCCTTGAACCATGAGATGGGTAGTAAATAAATTTGATAAATAAAAGATCAAAATGTATATTACGCCTGCAAACTTGGTATCTATAGGAAATGCACAAGGTGTATTTGTCCCAAAAGAATAATTTTAATTTAATTTACTTGATCTCAGCATTACTTTCGGAGGCTGCCAATACAAAGGATAAAATGTACCATGAATTAGAAAAAAATATAAAAATGGTGAATCTGACTAACAATTTACAAAACATATATACAAGCACATCTAACAAGTATGCAGCTGCCTGCCTGCAATTTGGCAGTTTGAAACTCACCAGGCTCAAGGTTGACTCAGCCTTCTATCCTTCCGAGGTGGGTAAAATGGAGACCCAGATGGTTGGGGGCAATAAGCTGACTCTGTAAACTGCTTAGAGGGGGCTCTAAAGTACCATGAAGTGGGATGTACTGTATTTTTTCAGATTATAAAACACACCTAAATTTAGACGAGGAAAAAAAAAAAAAGGTGTTTGGCCTCCGCACCCTGCATTTTCAGCACTTCTTTGGGACCTTTTTTTGGCCCATTTCTAGTCTTTCATTTACCCATTTTCAAGGCTTTTTTCCCGTCTTTTTTCAAGGAACTTTGGCCCATTTGGGGGACATTTTTGGCCCATTTGGGGGGCTTTGTGGCCCACTTTTAGGCTCTTTTAGCCCTTTTTATCAAAGGCAGGCCAAAAAAAAACCTGAAAGCGGGCTGAAAAAAGGCCTGAAAATGAGCCGAAAAAAGAGCTGAAAACAGTTCAGAGGCCAAAAAATGGTTGGCGGGTGGAGGGGCTTCGGCAATATTTGGTCTGTAAAACACACAGACATATTCACTCACTTTTGGAAGACAAAAAAGTGTATCTTATAGTTCAAAAAATACAGTAAGTAAGTTCTATTGCCATTGCTATCTCCAGCCACCCTACCTCAAGGCCTGGGAGAACTGCCAGATCTTTAAGGCAATCCTGAATGCCATGGCAGCCAACTCAATTTTAGGAGAAACTTCACCCCACTGGGAAGGAACCATAACCCAACTTGGGTAGGCTTACTGAGCACTTTAAAGGAGGAGAATCCAATCTTCTCAACTCTAAGATCTGTGGACTTCAATTCCTAGACTTCCCCAGTCAGCCACTTTGACTGAAGAATTCTGGGATTTGAAGTCTTAAAGTTGCTAAAATTTGAGATCCCTGCTGTAAAATAATCCAAGACTTTGACTTCTGTATTTTAGCACAACTGAACTACTGCTTTTTCAAAATTAGCTGGACGTGGAATTTAAAAAGTGTCCCTGCATAGTAATTAAAGTAATGCTCAGCTATTCGGAAATGCTTGTTCCCATGACAAAGATCATTTTGTAATGCATGCTCACAAGTACATTTAGCAAATGTCCTTTCCAAAGTTAATTAAGAGTATTGGCTTTCCTGTTTGCAGATCTGGACCATCTTATTTATTTTATTATTTTATTATTTATTATTTTATTATTGATGATTGATTTATTTTTGCTGACCACAGCTGCGAGATTAGAAATTAATAACCTCTTAACCTCTTAATAACCTCTTAATTGCCCAGGGCTTACTTTCTTCATCTATTCAGATGGGAGTGGCTTAATTATTGTGTTATATATTTGCTGAATTTTTCTACAGTGAAAATATGACCTTTTTTTTTACTATTTAAGAAACACCAAAAACAGAAACACTGACAATTTTGGTGCTAAAGAACTAAAGGAGAGTTCAGCATTACTCCAACTGTAATCAAAATGAAGATATACTGTGTGCAAAAGCAACACAAGAGAATTAACAGCAATTAGTCATCCCTCGTGGAAATTTAGACTAAGAAAGCCTGGAGAGTATATTCAAGCAGTCAAAGTGAAATTCAACAGCGGCCCTTCAACTTTAATCAAAATATATATAAACATAGATTAGTTACTGTCTGGAAAAATACTGTGAGGGTAAGACACCCCTAACACACCTCAGTGTGTGTGTGTGTTTTGTTAAGGTACAGCCTGTTGTGCCTTAAAATGGTGTCTACTGTACTTTCTTAAAATGGTTTCTACTATACAACACAGTGGAGTTACCATGGTAATGGCTTCATAGTACTCCACAAGGGGGCTCCCTCTGGTAAGGGGAAAAATCCAACATTAGAAATTACATTTGGTCTGGACAGTTTCAACAAGGCTTACATTATTCTTGAGGACAACTGTATGGCCATGGTCAATAAAACATTACAGCAACTATCTGCATGCCAGACATGTAAATTAATTGTATGGGATGAATGCACCATGATCCACAAGAAAGCTCTCAAGATCCTTGACAGCACTATGAGAGGACAACTTTATGTTGCTTGCTCAAGGGTGGGTTCACCCATGAATTTATTTATTCTTGCTCCTGAATGTGAAACTAAAAATGTTGTTTATAATCAAGCTTTGTGTTAAATTAATATTAACTAATATTATAGTAAATTTGTATAACATTTTACTTTATAATTTGTATACTTATACCTTTAAATAAAATTACTTTGATTTGACACTATACATATAATTCATTCCTTTTCCTGTCTAATACAGGATTAGAATAAATAAATACCTGGGAAACACCAGGTTATCAGCTAGTCAAAAGTAACATAAACTGGTGATCTACACTAGGTTACAATCCTGAAAATCCTCCGCTTCAGTACTTTACTTCTGTTGCAATTGCAAAAAAAAAGAAGAAAACCACACACAAACCAGAATGGGGATGGCAGTATCAGAAACGTTTGATAATGAATGTTGCTAGACCATGGTACCCAACTCCTGGTTCGCAGCCTGTTCATATGTGCACAAAACTCTCACCCTCCCCCCACCACCTCCACTGGTCCGTCAAGCCAGAAAGGTTGGGGAGCATCAATTTCTTGAAGTATCAATCAAATGACATTGTAAAGTTTGCTGGCTTTTCTCTCCCTTAACCGTTTTAGATTTTTTAAAAAATAAGATAAAAATAAAATAAATAAATAAATAAATAATATACTGAAACAATGGCAAGGAAACATAGGAGAATTTCAAATGGAAAACATCAATGTCTAGACCTCCTATCAATTTCTGATTGATGGCATAACAAAACTCCATGTGCAATATTCAACAACATTGCCTGGTTTCTTTGTTAAAAAATAAAGTTAAATAAAATGGCAATTTTATGGAAATCAATTCGTCTGGACTCAGTCTACGATAGCAAGTTTGTTCTAATTCCTTTGTTTAAGAAGTTTTCATCCTTTTGACTCTAATGCAGGATTTTGATCCAAATCTAGATGGGTCGGCTCCCAAGCTGGCTTTGATGGTAGAATCAAGTCTGAACCACCTAAACTATTTCTGAGAACTGACCCCCCCCCCAAAAAAACCCTCCTAAAGGAGGTTCCCGCAGTCCCGTCCCTTCTTGCTCTATCAAAACCATCCCTTCTTTTTTCCCTTAATGGAGAAAGAACACTTGTGGCCCTCCAACACTAGAAAAAGAGAAAAAATATCAATCCTTTTATTTCTCTCCCTTACCATACTATACATCACCTTTTCCTGTTTCATCATCACTAGTTCTCTCTGTATGTTCTGAAGAATAGGAGGGAAATGAAGAAGAGAGTTGTTCATGCTTGGACTAAGCAGTGGCATCTCCAAGGAATCTCAAAGTGTTTAGTTGATTTGGAAGAATATTTCACATTTTGCATATTTGAAGGGAGAGGAGGGAAAGCAAGGATTACCTGAGAAAATCTGCCCATTTTATATCTGCTTCTACATAATAGAAAAACAGCATCCTTCTCTATTCTGTATTGTAGGGACGTCAAGCTACAAATGAATCATCTTCAATATCACTTTTTTTAAAATTTTGCAGGCCCTGTTATGACTCAGACAGATATCAAATATTATTAATTGAAGAACAATTAATGATTATCTTGGCTGGAGATGGTGGGATTCTCCCAAAATTGACAGACTAGATAAGACTGCTGTATGCATTCAAAGATGGAGCTTTCTCTAATTCAGGGCTGTTAAACTCAATTTCATTCAGGGCTGTATCAGGATTGTAATTGACCTCGTTGGGGTGTGTGTGTATGCAGGAGGCCCTCATGGCCAAAAATGGAGCTCACAGGAGCTGCGTGTTGTTCCCCAAGCTGAGGCAGAGGCACCACAGACCAATCCTTTGCTGTTTTCAGTGTGGCTCTGCAGACCAGATCTAAGTACCCCTGCTCTAATTGAAAATGTTCTGCAGATTAGCCTTCAGATTCCATGAGATCCCATCTCTAGGAAGGCAGCCAGCAAAGACAATATACAGGAGGAAGTTTATCCATCTATAGCAGTGATGGCTAACCTTTTTTGTCTCATGTGCCAAAAGTGGGGGGAGCGCGGGGGGATTGTGCGTGGGCGTGCCATACCCATAATGCTATGTGTGTGACCCCCTGCTTTTGGCGCATTTTTTTCACTTTCCCCAGGCTCCAGAGGCTTTCTAGGAGCCTGGGGAGGGTGAAAACAGCCTCCCCCACCGCCTCCAGAGGGCGAGAAACTGCCTCAAAAGAAGGCCTAAATCAGCTGGCCAGTGCACACATGAGCGCTAGTGCTGAGAGGGCAATGCCTCACGTGGCACCCGTGCTATAGGTTCGCCATCACTGATCAGTAGAATAATTCTAATGGTCTTAAATGACAGAGAATCCTTACCTCACATCAACGTCAGTGTTAACCCCCATCTGAAGCTGGAATTTCGAAGAACAATTTCCCACAGAGAGGTTGGCTAGCAAATATCGAGATTTGCATTATTGTCTTAAATTCTTAAAAATCAATGTCAAGTTTCAGCAGGTTCAAAGTAAGGATCCTGATGCAAAGCGCCCCGGCCCAATAATAATAGAAATAGCATTTAGACTTCTACACCTCTTCACAGTGCTTTACAGTCCTCTCTAAGAGGTTTATAGAGTCAGCAATCCCAGCCAGTTGCCCCCAACAATCTGGGTCCTCATTTTACTGACCTCAAAGGATGGAAAGCTGAGTCAATTTTGAGATGGTCAGGATTAAACGCCTGGCAGTGCGATGAATTAGCCTGAAATATTGCATTCTAACCACTGCGCCACTACAGCTCCAGTCAAATCCACCCAGAAAGTATTTTTTTTACCTTGAGATAGTTGAGCATCATGAAAGAAAGATAGTTTAAGACGAGGGATGGGAAGGCAAATTATGAACATGGCATTGCACTGTCATGACCTCAATTCCATTCTTTTTCTATGTGTTATGATGTTGCATACACACACAAAAGGGGAAGATTTTGCACCACAAAAGGCATAGTATTTTGTTAATTTATTAATTTCTTTTTTATTTTTATATGATGCTTTTACATTCATGTAATCCACCTTGAGTCACCATAGGCAAGTAAGTGCCAATGTAAATGTTTTAAAATAAATAAAGAACAGTGCTTTGATCATTTCAGTGAAAGGGTTCCATTCTGAAGTTGTGTCTGTGCATTTGATGGTCATCTTGCCAAACTGTAACGTAAAATACAAGAACCAGTTGTGTTTATGTGCTACATGAGGATGAGAGAAACTGCCCTGTCATGTGAGGTCAGTGACTAAGCAGAATAAAATAAAGAACGCACGGTGTTCTGAATGGTATCTTGCATAAACAACTGCATAAACAACTGAAGTGGAAAAATGCCCCCCTCAACAGGCAGGCTGAGAAAAGTCCAATTTTAATTGATTTTGCAGATGTAGAGGAATTCTTCCCCAAATTCAGTCGTTCAGCAGTTCACTCCCTTGGTGGTATGAATTAGAAACACAGCTGTTGTTCTAACTGCTTTTTCCCAGGAAATATGGAGGATACAAATGACACCTCTCCTATCCAGTAAGGGAAATGATCAGTGGTGAAATGTAAAACTATTTGCCCCCGGTTCCCTAGGCATGGCTTGGTGGGCGTGGCTTGGTGGTGGTTGTCATGTGACTGGATGGGCGTGGCCAACTTTTAAACATTTTAAAGCATTTTCTGCTGCTCCATACGTCCCTACGACCAATCCGCTCCCACAGAGAGGGGCTTCTTCGGGTGCCGTCAACCGGGCAATGCTGGTTGGCGACGCCCAGGGGAAGAGCCTTCTCTGTGCGGGGCCCAACCCTCTGGAATGACCTACCTCCTGAACTCCGCGTCATCTCTGACCTCCGCCTGTTCCGCCAGCGTCTAAAAATGCATTTCTTCCATCTAGCCGGCCTGGCATGATTTACTCAACACTTCACTGCTTTTAGCTATAAAAGTTTTAATTCAGGGGCTTTTAACTGCTTTTAGCGCAGGGTGGGTTAATTTAATTCAGTTTAACGAATGTTATTTTTGTATATATGTTTATTTATATTTTATATTCCCTATGCGCCGCCCCAAGTCCCCTTGTGGTGAGATGGGTGTGGGGTATAAATGCGAATAATAAATAAATAAATAAATAAATAAATAAATAAATAAATAAATAAAAAATAAGTATTCTGTTCTTTGGTCCTTGGAAGACACTCTAAGTGTGATGGGATATTTCAGATCTCTTTCTTTTGGAGTTCTTTCCATGATGCAATGGAAAGTTCTGCATCCAATGCTTTTCCATCATTATAGCTTCAACAAAGATCACTAAAAAGAAGTGATCTGGCATTATATATTGCTTCAGGACCTTGTTTGTTCGTTTGTTTGTTTTGTCACTTATGTACAAGAAGTGGTCTGGCATTATATATTGCTTCAGGACCTTGTTTGTTCGTTTGTTTGTTTTGTCACTTATGTACAAGATAATAGGAATAAGAATAAACATGAATAAGAACACAGGAAATGGGTTCAAATAAATGGGGACAGCAGGACAGGGATGTTAGGCTTGTTGGTGCACTTATGCACACCCCTACTGACCTCTTAGGAATGGGTTGAGGTCAATAGTAGACAGTTTAATGTTTATGTTATAGGGGTTTGAGGATGTAACAACGGAGTCTTGAGTCAGAGGATGGAGGATATTAGCCTTACAGACTGAAAGAGATTATTTTCTTCTATTTGTATTAATAGGTGAAAATTGGCTTTAACACCACCAAAGACAATACATTTTAAAAGAAAGAGAATAACACATCACTTAATCCTTCTATGTTCCAAAGATGTTTTTTCAAAAGGCATCACTTCTGAAGAAGCTTCTAGAATGAGAAGCGAAACATTTTCAAGGAAAAAAATATCCGGTTGTCTTTTGAAAAAGTATCTTTGGGACAACCATGACCTGGATGACTGAGAATCTCCATAGAAATCCACCCTTTTATCTTTCCTGCCAACACTAACCCAGCAAGGGTTTGAAAAAGAGACCCTCTAACTTTGGATCTTACAACCTCAACTACTAGAATTGCTCTGCCAGTGAACCTGATCCAGTCAATAAGTATACACACTGAAACATTAAGTATTGCGTTATATACACACACTCAGTAAGATGTTCCTGGTTTATGGAGGGAATAATATCAAGTGATGCTTATCTGGCAATATACTAATACCCTGGAGGAGAAAGCCATTTATTACATTATTGTTCAACATAAATAAAAGCTAGCAACAGATGTAAGGGAGTATATTTTTCTCTCAATTCTTTGTGTGACTTCTATAAACAGGGAAAATAATCTCATTATCAAAGTTTAGGGAAAGTTAAAGGAGTGTTGTCCTAAATCAATAGATGACAGATTCAGCAGATTTATTTGACATATTTCTATTTTTTTCCACCTTTGTCAAAATATAGAATACTGAATAGGGGATTAGAAATTACCAACATTGTGCAATATTTGATGAACTCATAAAACTTTAGGTCATTAAAATCCTGTAAATGTGAACTTTCTAAGTCCTGGTTTATAAGGTACCCTCTGTAAAGTTCCCCTAATGTTAATAGTGCATTAACAGCTTCATTAGGCATTCTTCATTAGGCATTTCTTATTCGCAGCCATCTTTTTTACTTTCTTTATCAGCTTTTGAACTTTGCCCATGTTCCTATGACTGCTTGCAGCATCCCGCAGCAAAATGATCCATTTATAATGGTTTTTTTTTCCACTTTCTGTCATTGTTTGTTTGTTTTTTGGTTAGTCACTTGGTTGGTTTCTGGCAAAAAAATATATATTTGAGAGAATGGGTTTGCATTTATGACCAGATAATTCACTTAACAATCTCCATAAAGGATAATAAAATTGGGCCTGGTAATATGGGTGCTTCAACTTATGATCAGCAAGACTGAGAACCAAAATTCCAGTCTGATTGCAGTCATAAATTGAGAATTATCTGTACAGGAAAACATTGGTAATTTTTAAACTAAGTCAATATTAAAGATGGGAAGAACATGTAGAAAATAAATGAAAGCAAACTGCTTTTCCCATTTTCCTATCCTGCTGCAAAAATTGTCCTTTTTCTTCCACGAACACTGGCATTTTCGTAAGACAAGGAGAGATAGAGTATTTATTGCATATGGTGTTGCTTCTTTGTTTACTTTTGATCCAGCGGTTCACAATTTGTTCCCACTGTTTATTAGGTCTTAAACTTAAAGTATTAGGAGTGTGATAGCACCTTATTAGTGTGACTAATAAGTATTTATATAATTTTTGTAAGAAGTTACAAAGCTCAAGTTAAGATAAAAAAAAATAAACAGTTGTTTTCTAAACGCTATAGACAAAAATAGAATACAAAAAAAATCTAAATATTTAAAACTAAATTTAAAAACTACTTTATGTTTAAAGTGTTGAAATGGTAACACATTAAAGACAAAACTGTTAAAAGAGCGTACATTGTTTTGTGACCAGGAATAAATTAGACACAGCAGAAAACATAAAACAGCATAGAATGTGTTAAAATACATATTTATGACATCTAATATAGGAGGCCAATTTTCTGCATAAAGCAACGACAGCTAAAAGAAATTTTGCATCTATCCTAGAGATGGTAAGGTCCCTGTCTAAAAATAAAAAGCAAATGAGATTATTCTCAAACAGACTGAACTTCTGTCAGAAAGTGAGGTTATAAAATTAAGGCTCAATTTGTTGTAGAAAGGACACTGAAGGAATATATACTGCTAGTATCTTAGGTTTCTCCAGGACACTTTTTGCTCTGCAAGATAAATACTTTTATATGTTTCATCCAATATCACAGACAGCATTAAAGTGGGTTAAGGAAAAAGCTGTACAATACACTGGACAGATAACATTGAAAAAGTAACTTTTCCTGGTTATATCCTGCCATTATTGAGTATCTTAATATGTTCTGCAACATGTGGAGAGATACATTTGAAGCTGAATTGCAGCTCTAGCTCTTCATAGCCTTAAAGCCAGTGGAAATGTGATGGACATCAGTAGAAGTGTTTGTTTATTTATTTCAAAGTAAATGGTTCTAAAAAGAAATAACACATGTGTATGTTCCTGGATCAGAATTTCCCCCATTGCTTCATGTTTTCCAGGCTTTTGATACTGGTATCTGTGGACAATTTTAGTTTAATATTCCTTATGCTATGTATTTGTTGAAGTTACTTTTAGTAATAATCATTTTAGTAGCAATTACAGTAATATTTCAATCCACATATTAATGTATCAATCACCATCTTCCCTTCAATAGATGAGAGGAATCCTGTCAAGTATCTCTAAACAAGAATATATACTGAAAATTTGAAAATATGTGTTTATTAATATAGAATAAATCATTAATCCCTATTTGTAATATTTATCCCTTTTTCATTTAACTTTGAGAAAGATTATCAACTTCAACAATTTCATTGAAAATATATCTTATTATTTACTTTAAATATTTGCAATTCAACAAGTTCACAAGAAACAATCCATCCGGAATGTGTGTGTTCTACGCTGTGCATCACAAAACAACACACACACTCACACACACAAACTTTAGGGCCAATATAACATACATTTTAAAGGGGAAAAAAGTACTATCTAGAAAATTATATGAAAACTTACAAGAATATTCTTATTTTTGTATTATTATTCTACTTGTCAAGAAGACGAAGGGCCTTATGGAAACAAAAGAAGCAGTAAAAGTCCCAACCCAAATAACTAGAAATATCTCAAAAGAGAAAAAAAAGGTTGCTATAATAGGTATCAGCAGATACCGTTCATATAGTTTGAACATACTTTTACAAACATTGTAATGAGAAGCTGGATCTAAAAAGCAGCAAAAACTTTCAGGGAGATTTCCTCTTTCATCAGTACTACCACTTGCATTCCAAAAATAAATCCTTTGAAATTAAACGTTGAGAAACACTGAACAAATAATTAGACAGGAAAGTAAGAAGGGTGAAGAAAAATATAGATCCACAATAAATAAAACTCACCACCAAATACATCTCCATTCTGGTAGTTTTTCCCCTTCTGAGCTTCTTCTTCATTTTGTACAGCAGAAACATGCTTGGCTGATGCACAGCCCATAGTTTCATTTAGTCAACTCCAGCTTGACTAAGCCGCAAACCATTTCTACAGGTAAGCACACATGGTCTTTGCGTTTTTGGGAAAAATAATCCACTTTCCAGGTTTGCAGTCAAGACACTTTTAAAAATCTGTGATATAAAAAAGAGGAATAAGAAAAAAATCAATAGGTACATGAGCTAAATGGCTATTACTAATGTGTTCCACACTAAAATAGTTTAATGGTCCTTTTCCTTATTGCATAAATTCTTAACTATAGAAAAAGTACTTTATATTATTTAACCTGCATAAAATTGTAAAAAAAAAAACTTTTGGTTTAATGTCTAAAGCTTTCTTTCCATCAGCAAACTTTTTCACAACACACAAAATAAAGGAATCATTTCACTTAAACAATTCCTTCATCAGGTACCATGTGTGTTTCAAGGAGATAAATCTGTAGAATTTTCTTACAAATGATGATTTAGTGTCAAAGTAGTTCCATTTCTAACACACAGCTATCATGTATGTCAACTTTAGGAAACAGGTTAATTATTGATAATGATTATTGAGTAAATAGTTGTTCAGAAGGTTCATGAATAATTGAATAAGATCAATTCCCCATATACCTCAGTAAATCAGACCTCAGCATCAAATTTCTACTCTATCACCAACTTGCTGAATCAATCCACATTATGGACTGAACTTCAGCTAATCATAGCCAGTATATGGATATTATTTTAAAGTGCATGGGTATTCTAAAGAATCCCTAAAGAATTTACATTTAGATGTAAATTTATGAGATATGTTCCTTCCAGAGAATACCTATGCATAATGTAAAATAGCCCACAGATCTGTGGATACTATTATTATTCCAGGTCTACTGTTCTTCACTTGAAAGTTTTTTGTAACTCTTGAACATATATAACAAAGTCCGAATAAAAAAGCTAGGTCTAGTTCTATAAAATTCCTTGCCATTATAATCAATATTGGTTATGTTGGAATACAATAAACAATGTTATATATCATTAAAGAAGAGGCTTCCCTTGTCTAGAATAGCCACACAGAGACAAATCAAGTGTTCGGTTTTACTTAAATACCCTTGTAAAAACACAAAGCCTCATAAAGCAAGGTCTGACACTGGTTTATTACCAAAACATTTAAAATTAACCAAGCTGTCTGGATTTGATGAAAAACTATAACTTCTAATCTTCTCCTTACAGTTATGCTTGGATAAGATGGGTGACACCAATCCCATAGACTACTGTGACTAAATGAGGCACTAATTATATTTATTGCTTATTATGCTTATTTGCATAACAGTAATATGGGACTAAGTTTAAATATAAAGAAGACCAAACTAACAACAGGCAGAGCAACTAGCCTTAGAACTGACAATGAAAATATTAAAGAGGTGGATAGCTTTTGCCATTTAGGATCAATTATCGACAAGAAATATGCTATCAACTAGCACTTGGCAGAACTGATAGACCCCTGATGGCGAACCTATGGCACATGTGCCAGAGTTGGCATGCAGAACCCTCTCTCTGGGCACATGGGCCATCACCAGCTGGTCTTCTGGTTTCCGGTGGGCGCATGTATGCCAATGAACTAGTCTTTGGGTTTCCAGCACTCTGGCGCACACGAAGACCAACTGGCCAGCGTGCCTGCATCTGCCAGAAACCAGAAGACCAGCTGGCCAGTGCATTCTGGTTTGGTCAGTCAGTTCACCATCACTGTGATAGACCTTGGAAAAGATATTCAAATGCCAGAATGGGTGTTTACCTCAAGGACAGAGTTGTACAGACAATTCCCTGCAACATTTGGTGAAAGTGAAAGTTGGATGGAGCTAATCTAATTTCAAGGCAAACACTTCGGCAGCAAAAGTACGTCCCTTGGGACTCAACAGATATAGATCCCTAGTTGATGGCACCTTTCAGCATGTCTTCTCTATCAGATTTAACAGAGCAGATCAATTATCTAGAGAGAGATGGTCCCTCAGATAGCCCATGTCCCATGATATTTTGGTTGCCATTTAACTGTGATTTCAATGAGTTTTCCGCATCTTTTGTGTCTTCATTTAGCAAAGTAGGGCTACCAGTACTTCTTTCAATCAGCCATTCTTAGATTCATTGAAAAAAAGAGATATGGGGATGATAGGCATCCTTGTTTGTTTACTTTCATTACTGAATCACTGCAAATTCATGCATATTGTCATTTGTAGTTTATTGCAAAAAATATTCAGATCTATAATCACATATTCCAGTACTCCAATTAATCTTGGAGTGTTTAACCTTCTGACCCAATATACCCAGTTAAAGGTCTAACTGTAGCCAAGGAAGCAAAGAGCAACTTCTCAAAATGTTTT
>JAPKID020002580.1:0-13174 GCA_026931265.2 Tropidonophis doriae | reverse complement strand
ACCTGAAAAACTGCCCGTGTCTCCCGGGAAAGAGCTGGGCTGTTGCTACATACATACACACACACACACACCGTCCTTCGTTGGGGAACGGAGACGTGGGGAGGACTTCTTCGTTTACCGTATGGTGTGTGTGTGTGTGTGTGTTTCATTATGGCAGGGGGAGCCACCTCGGCCCAAGAAACAGCACATCCAACCTGTTTCTTCGCGACAGCACGCGGATGCCCGTGCTGCAGTTAAGCCTCGCGGGGCCGAAGGCAAGTCGTCGCCGCGGGCAGATTGAGCCCCAGAGGGAAACCCATGCGGCGGCTCCCACCTTCCCTCCCTCCCGCGTTTGCCTGCCTCCGGACCACGCACATTGCACAGGCGGCGATCCGGGTGGCGGAGAGAGAAAGGGAGCGAGAGGAACGAGGGATCGCCCCATCACGTTTCGACAGCAGCAGCAGCAGCAACCGCTCTTCCCCCCCCCTCCCCTCCCGCCTGCTTGTGTGGCCGGGAGCGGAGAGGCCGGAGCGTTGGCCAACACGTGAGGCTCATGTGATGAGGCGGGGAGGGGAGAGGCGAGGCGAGGCCCGTCCCTCCCTCCGGTAGCAGCCAGACGTGCCTGGAGTCACAGGGTAAAAACGCGTCGCTCGTCTCCGCCCCCTCGCTCACATTTAACCCAGCCTTGCAGCCTTCCAATTACTCCTCTCAGCTCGCCGGCGCAAGGGCGCCCCTTCCCAGCCCGACGCTCCAGGTAGCCGGGGAGGACATGAACAGCCGCCTCCTCCTCCTCCAACACCGCTAACTTGACTTCGGCATCCCTTGCTCGGTCCCGTGCGGCGGCTTCCTTTGAAGCGGGAGGCGAACCCCGGGTCTTTCCATTGGCTTCGCCTTGAAGTGGGAAAAGGCTGTTCCGGCCGGCCAGGTGCCAAGCGAGCATTCGGAGAAGCCGAAAACCCCAATGGAGAGAATCCCCAGCGCTCAGCCTCCGCCCGCTTGTCTGGGCAAATTGGCTGCGCTCGACGGCGGCGACATGTCCGGGTAAGAAGCGCGCTCCGAAAGGCTTGACTGAGGTAGCTTTCCCCGGGAAGACCACCCGGTTCGGCTGCCTGGCGTTTGGCCCCGAAGACTTTCTCCTGGAGGATAGCGACGCCTGCGCTCTCCGTCTGGGGGAAAGAGGGGAAGTTCGCCTTCTCTTACCGGCGAGTTAAAGTAATCGTTTTTATTTAAAAACATGTGTTTTCTTCTTGTTGTCATCAACAGGTTGGACTTCGCTCACATGTATCAAGTTTACAAGCCCAGAAGAGGCTTAAAAAGAGGGGACGACAGCAAGGTAAATGCAAATTACATGTTTTGCATCAATTTCTTCCCAGCTGAGGTGAATGACATTTGCCCCCCTTTTTTTATGCAGAATTGGAACTCTGCTTTTAAAAGAGATTGCGGGTTTAGAAGAAAACCTCTCGCTAGGGAGGAAAATGCATAAGTTGGGAGGTGGGATGGTAGTATAGGATTAGAGGTGGTTAGAGGATAAAATTATTGTAGTTGCCTCATACTATGAAAATCTATTTGGTTAGAAGTGTTGCCTAAAAGTATTTTCCTTCACATGTCTGTGGTAAATTCCCAGAAAAGTATCTTAGTTCAGGAGGTTTTCCTGCTTGCAAAGAAAATATTTCTATCTTCTTTCCATTTAATTTCAGTTTTTTATCTAAACTGGTCCAGCTCTGAGTGATGGTGTTTCCCCCCCTTCCTCGTTTTTTTTTCCTTTCAGGAGACTTACAAGTTGCCTCACAGGCTGATTGAGAAGAAAAGGCGTGATAGGATTAACGAATGCATTGCCCAGTTGAAAGATCTTTTACCAGAACATCTCAAACTTACAGTAAGTAAAAATTTGGCCACTGTCCAGACTTGTCTTCCTTTTTCAGAGAGGTTAGGCTGAATGGATTTTTGTATGGATAAAAGCGCCACCTAGAGGATTCCTTGGTCATCGCAGATGAAAGTGAAAAGGGCTGTGCCTGAGTAGCATTGCAGTTTTGTGCCTCTTATGGGTGCTTGGTCTTGTAATTCTGAAGAACTTGCTTGTGAGGTTCAGAGTATAATCTGACAGGAGACCACAATTTATTTTGGAATGATTGGGTAGCTTTGATTGCACCCTTTTGTTTTCCGTGTTACCATATTATTGCTTCAAATTCCATGTTCTAATTCATCAGAAAACTCCAGAACGTTCAAATTTAAAGTTTTCTGTTAAGTATCTGTGATAAGATGGGACTGTAATTGATGCCTGCACACTTAAAAGAATAAGGAAAATGTTAAATTATCCAATTTCCATTTGAAAAATGAGTCCCGTTTGGGCTTTGTCTTTGCAATGTATTCTGATTAGTGTGCATTCAAAGTGACCACAGATATTCTATTTTGGAATTGGGTTTTTTAAAATACTTTCTCTTTAGTTATGTAAAATATTGTTTTATTTCTTCCAGGTTTTTTTTAACCTGAAATAGTTATATAAACATCACTGGTAACTCCTGTTACTGTACTTATTCACAGAGTAGATTTAAGTAGCTTTTCATCAGAATAAAAGTGGATTTCATAGGAAACATTATGCTGTGTTTAATTCAGTCCCTGCCCATTTCCTCCCATACTTTGCCAGGACATATTGCTCCCGCATTCTGTTTCCTTCAGCTAACCAACTCACTCCTTTCCTGTTTTCAGACTTTAGGACATTTAGAAAAAGCGGTTGTTCTTGAACTTACCTTGAAGCATGTCAAAGCATTAACCGGTCTTATTGAACAACAGCAACAGCAGATCATGGCCCTCCAAAAAGGTTTACATGCTGGTGAGTGCTTGTCTTTAACACCTTTTCTAGAGACACAGATGCCTTTCACATCAGAATTCTCTATTAAAAAATAGTGCTGCTCATTGCAACAAGCTTCTCATGGTAAAGGAGCTTTATCCTTGCCTTGTTTTTTTAAAAGAAAGAAATATGAAACTTGGCAACCTTTGCCCTTTCATTTTGAACTTACGTTATTTTCATTCAGGGTGAATTCTTTATTTAAGTTCTATTAAATCAGTTATTGCAATTTTAAATTGTCAAGAAGTTCCTCTCTTATTTCTTTTAAGTCTGTTTTCTTCAAGCTATATTCTGTTATGCTTTAAAGCAGTCTTCTGAATGCATTGGGGTGGTAGTTCCCAGAGTTCTATGTACATTTGGAAGTTGCAGTCGAAATTAATTGAGAGAACATTGGAGTACAATTGCTTTCAAGTTTAAATTATTTTATATTTTTACCCAATATTTTATCTTATAACTGAAGGAGCCCTTTGCTTGGATACTACTAACATAGCATAAAGATACTGTCCACATTAGCAATGACAATCCCTCATGTAAGATGTTCTAGGTGTGACAACAAGGCAGACAGAGTATGAATTGTGGAAAGGGGGATATTCTGAAGAATTGACTTCCTGGGCAAAGAACTCCACTTTCTTTCACATTTAGGATTGCTTACTGCATGTATGACTAACAATATGTGGACAGTCCTTTGGTATTGTGAATGAGCTCCAGGAATGTGGAGGAAAAGCCATATGAAGGGGCGGATCCATCTAGTGAAATAATCTAAACATTTAAACATTAAGCAAAACGTGCAATTACCCAGGATTAATGCAAGAAGCTCTTTTACGTATAGTTAAGTTGATTTGTGTCTGCTCTCATTGAAGCCTGTAGTACTCTGATGTTTCAGTTTCCCATTCACTAAAAAGATCTGACAAGATAGTATCCTATAAAGGATTCTTTTTTCATACCACTTTATTTTCATCCTATTCTCATCTGTTAACTGGAGACTTACCCTGATAAAGAACCAATTTCATTCAGCTGCTTCTCCCCTACTCCAAAACTGGATTTTTACATTCCATTGAAGTGATGATTTCTTCATTAAGTACATTAAAATGTCGATTTCACCCGTAGACACTCAGATAAATTAACACATTGTAGCCAAGTTTCCTTCTGAAGCAGTTCCCATGTGCATACTTACCTGGAAGAAAACTGGGATGACTTAATGGCTTTTCAGTAAATATACTTTCCTAGGGGTGCATGATATTCTCATGTTCACTAAACCTTTTTAGTGTATCATATTAATTTGTGACTGATGTCTTTTCAGATGAGCTGCCACCACGGAGTCTTGAATCTAGCCAAGAGATATTTCGGTCTGGGTTCCAGATGTGTGCCAAAGAAGTGTTACAATACCTGGCCAAGCACGAAAACGCCAAGGATCTGAAATCATCTCAGTTCATGACCCACCTACACAGAATGGCAGAAGCTCTGCAGAGTGGGATCAGCCGAAAGCCTGGAGACGCCACTCCAAAGCTCACAGATCTGAAAGATAAATCTCCTTCTCTGACCAAAGCTGCTGAGGTGCATGGGAAAAACTGTGTGCCTGTGATTCAGAGGACTTTTGCCCATTCCAGCGGAGAGCAGAGTGGTAGTGATACAGACACAGACAGTGGATATGGGGGAGAGCTAGAAAAAAGTGACTCTAAATCTGATCCACAGTATTTTAAAAAGGACACTGAGCTGAAGTACACGGCCCAAGAGAGAATCACTTCTATTAAACAAGAAAACGAGGATCCACCAGCAAAACGGACCAGGATGGACATGTCAGAGGATGAAGACCATTTTAGTAGTAATGTGCTTAGCTCTTCCTCCAGCAGCTTCTTAGGTCCGCATCCCCACCAGCCTCCCCTCTGTTTGCCTTTTTATGTTTTCCCTCCCTCGGCGACAGCCTACCTGCCTATGTTGGAGAAGTGTTGGTACCCAGCCTCCATGCCTATCTTGTATCCAAGCCTCCCAACATCCACTGCAGCACTTTCAGGGTTAATGAACCCAGAGAAAATGTCTTCTCCTTTGCTATTGCCTCACCGACTCCCTTCGCCTATACCGTCCCATTCCCCCATGGACTCTACAGCTCTTCTTCAAGCTTTGAAGCAGATGTCTCCTTTGGATCTGGAAACCAGAGACTAAACAAGGAGAGCCTTCTCTTGTTCTATTTGGTTGAGTTTTGAAATTATTTTGGATTTCTCCCCCATTCTAAATGGTGTGTGTGGGAGGTTATGTGCCCAAGACCTAGAAAAGATTTCAAAGATGCACCCCAGTTAGAGAAAAAGAGGAGAGGTGTGTGTTTTATGGCTACATTAATGTTTGGATATGCTTTTACCTTTCAGCTATCTGAAAAATGTTAAATCAGCTAGGATTATACTTTGAAGCTGTGAAAGAAAACAAAAAGATTAAGCAGATTTAGAGAGTGTGCAGAAAGAAAAATCTGATGTGTCAGATGAGGACTTTTCAGGTAATGATCTCGAGAAGCAAAAATTCAGAATTGGATTCAATTCTGAATTGGCTTCAGTAGCCTTCTGGCACCACCAATATCTGAGATCTTAACATCTAGATAGATAACATTTATTATAACATTGCTATGAATCCTTCCAGTAACAGTCATTGGCTACTAAAGCATAGGTAATTCAGGGAGGTTTTGAGTCTAGTTTCTTGCCTATTTCAGTTCAACAAAATCTCCTCACTCTGCCCCAAATACTGTCTGGAAGTTTTGTTTAGTTTGAGCTGCGAGATTGGTACATCTCTGAGGAGGCCATTTTGAAAAAAACAGACCACATATCATCTTTTCCTTATTGCAGACATTTTTTCTCCTAATTTCTGGACAAAAGCCTCTAGGATATTCGCTAGGAAGGAACATTGGTTACCATAATAATTAGTTACTGGTCCACTTCTGATGAACATAAAGTGTCATCAGGTTGCTGCTTTGACATGGGAATGGCTGTTACTCTGGATCCAAGTCTGTTGTGAAGTATTAGTAGAATCCTATTGTTTGCTCAGTTCTCAGTTTTTCCCCAAGTGTTGTACTACCTGAAAACAATCAAATATATTTTCTATTCTAAAGTGGTTTTTATATCTGTAGTTGGACATACATAGCTTCATTCTTCCAAATGCTAATATAAACTGGTATCTAAATCAACACCATAAAACACATAATTTGACACAACAGAGGCCTTACTTGGAATATTTTGAGATAACTGGTAGTAGCCCTTAACATGACCATATTATTCAAATCCAGAGCCATTTCTATCATATCCTTTCAACATCATCTTCCTAGACCTGCAGGGATCTGAGTGTAGCATTTTATATTAGAACCAGAGACTTGGTTATAGCAAAAACTGGACAAGTGGGAGCTGATGACAGAGAGAGAGTGTGTGTACATCATATTTTCCCACCCACACCTATCCATTCAGGGCAGTACAGAAATTCTCTTACAAAACTAAAGTTTCTAGTTAGAGCAGAAAAGTATAAGTTAGAAAAGTCCTTCCTTTTGCATAAATTGAGCGAAACATTTTTGAAAAGACAACTTCCTGCCAAGGTTGGTTATTGAAATTGGATTAGAGATTGTAAGAAGCAGATGAGCAACAATCTCTCTGAAAGGAGGAAGCACCTCTTCCTTATGTGGTAAAAAAAAGTGTGTGGTATGATTTTAGGATAAAGACCAGATGTGATATTCTAGGGCTTCATTTTGCAGTCTAAGAACCACAGCCACTCCCAGGGATGAATTGTGAGTCACGGATTGTGGTCTTTGTCATCTTGGTTGCTGGAGCATGACAGTGTGAGGGAGATGCCTGCCATTTTCCTGGAAGATGGACAGCAGAGCAACACAGCACAATAGAAAAACTGCCAACCTGTAAATTGACCCTAAATGGAACACATCCTGCAGGAAAGAACAACCCACCATGATTCTGAATATTAAAAGTTTTGAAAGATGTGGTGAAGTGGTGGTGTTAGTAATTTGTTTTGAGAAAGGCCATACTGTCCTCTGATTTTCACTTATACTATTGCACCAATTGCTAGAATGCACTATGCTCAATTACAGGTTGTGTTTGACCATTTATATTTTATTGTTGGTTTGGCAAAAAAACCCACAGTTTTTGTACACAGTTGTTGCCTTTCTTTGCAAAAAAAACTATTATAAATGTGTACATATGCATATTCTATGTTTCAGAAGTCTATTTGTAAAACTACTTGAGTTCAAAGAAAGTGGGAAATATGAATGTATTCCTGTTTTTTTTTTTTTTTTTAAGGAGGGGAATGTCTTGTTCTTCCTCGGGAGAAATAGAGTGTTTATATTTTTGGAACCTTCTTGAAGGTGGGTAGAGTGTAAATATTTTTATCAGAGTAAAAGTTAAGTAGTTGTTTAAAAAAATACTTAATAAAATTATTTTCCTGTGGAACTTGAGTACTTGTTCCTCTTTGTTTCTGAAGAATCTGTTGGTTATAATAAGGCAGAAGTGTCTAAGGCGGATGTACTTATAGAGAAATAGAAAAAAAATGCAACTTGAGTTTAAGTCCACTTAACTGGACTCTACTGGAACAAGAGATCAACTGAGATGGGCATTGATGTTCCCATACCATCAAAAGACTACATGTCAGTTTCCCATGTGACTCACTCGCACTATTGTAAGAATGTAATCATGTGGCTCTCCGTTTCCCCTTTTTTAATGAAAGACATGGGGTTACAGTGGCATCATGTTCTATGCATTGTTTTGTTTCTATTTCATGTGACAACCAATGTTGTTGGCCCAATCACAAATCTATGTAAAATGGGGAAAGCAATTTAAAAAAAAGATTAACAAGTAATAGAAACTATAAGTACTATCCGGGCATAATGAGACATTACTCTAGATGTCTCCATGATTTGCCTGGAAAAAGAAGGTGATCTTATGATGATGTCAATGGATTAATATGGCCACCTGGCCATGTCTCGTTGAGGTAATTCCTGTAAACTGGGCCCTCAGGGCCCTCATCCTTGTTACTACATATTTAACTTTAGTTGTCAAAAGATCCCAAAGGATGACCTTCAAGGATGAATGGAATATTTTTTTAATAAAGTTTTTTATTAGTTAAACATTAAAAGCATTGGACATAGTGTGACATTTATGGCATAAACATTTCCATATAGTGATTAGATCTTACAACAATTACATTTTATTTCCATTACATAGGTGTATGCAGTCTGATTACCTGTCCGTTGATCCTTTCTTTTATATAATTACTAATCATACAAATACATATCCTATTCCTACCTACCACACATTCACAGGGTGAATGGAATATTTGATCAGCTACACAGTATTATCTCCTCCCTGTAAAACACATACTGGCAAAACAAGGAACTCTCTAAGGGAGCCCCTAACTAGACTGGTAAAAACAAACAGGACATAAGAAATTGCTCATGTAATTTTGGCAACTGAAAGATAGATTGAGCATTTACTTGCGTTACTTTTTTCACTATTATATTTCTATTTAATTACTTCTAAATTTCATGTGTATCCATAAATGTTACCTTGACTACCTTTTCTGCATTGCTACTTTTTTGTGTGTGTGAAACACAAGTGGCCGTCCTGTTTTTTACATTGCTGTCCCTTCAGAATGAATGTAAATGGCCCTGGAACTGCCCTGTATATCGTTTTTGCCCTAAAGGCATGTCCTTGCCTCTAAATATGATGGAAAGGCAAAGGCATTTCAGAAGGAACAAAAGGCAGAGCCCATCCCCCTCGGTGCCAAATAGTGGCGCCACTGAACTACAGCAGGACAAGCTACTGCTTGCAGAGCACTCACATCAGCAGATCTTCCTAGCTTACCTCAACGGCAAGCCAATTTTTCCATTGGCTCACCTCTAAATACGTCACCATTCACTCAAATCACATTCAGCATTGGAATCCTTACATGGTAACTCCAAACAGCGTGTCTGTGGAGATTTTCAGTCACTCAGGTCATGGTTGCCCCAAAGGTACTTCTTTTCAAGAGGAAACGGGTCTTTCTAGTTTTTCTTTGAAGACGTTTCGCTTGTCATCCAAGACGTTTCTTCATCTCTGACTGGATGGTGGGGAATGCCCGACTATCCAGTCAGAATTGAAGAAGCTTCTTGGATGAGAAGAAAAACGTCTTCAAAGAAAAATCAAGAAAGTCCCGTCACCTCTTGAAAAAAAGCACCTTTAGTCCAAACACTTTGATTTTCTTTTAATTTTTTTCCTCTTTTTTTATTCTATCAATAAAAATTTGATGTAGTGGTTCAGGTGCCAGATTAGAGGTGTAATTCTACCTTAGACACAAAGCCAGCTGGGCGATCTTGGACCAGTCACTCTCTCTTGGTCATAAGGAGTACCACGTCTGAAAACTAAAAACACGAATGCAGGCAGTTACAATAGCGGGAGTCAATACTGAATTGAAAGCATTGAAAATAGAATAAAAATATTGATGTGACATGATTTGGGCTCATATAGGTAAGTGTAACCTAAACTATCTCACTTTCTGAGACTCGGACTCCTAGAATTCAGAAGCAAAAAGTCACCAGTGGGCCAAAAGCAAAAAAAAAAAAAAAAAAGTCAGATGAAATTGACTGTTTATTGCTGTAGCAAGGTAGGCGGCTGCTTCCTATGTAGTTGAAGGATTAAAATCACACCTGTCACATTAAAAGGAATCAAAGTTGGAAGTCACCAGGCACATATATCAACGTGGCAAGTTCCAACCTATCTAAAACAAATTCATAAAATAAATATACTTCATAGCAAGCATGCATGATTAAAAAGATATAGCTCTAATATCAATCCAGCATGCTTTCTCGGTCCATCAGGCCAAGCTAAGTAGGAGTTTAATCCGTGATTTCATTCAAAACTAGATAACGATAATTCCCAAAGAAAGGCAATCTTTTCAACGACGCTGCCACGGTTTGAACTGAGATATGAAATACACAAAGTTGAGTTATAGACCAGCTAGTCCTTGAAATGCACAAAATATTCAGCCTCCATCTGAGTACATCTAGAATTAGTCAGTTCAGAAGACCAGCAAGGCTCTTAGGAGGCTATTAAATGTCTATGGAGATTCTCCAGGTCATGCTTATCCCAAAGGTCCTTTTTTTCAAGAAGCAACGGGATTTTCTTAGTTTTTCTTTGGAGATGTTTCGCTTGTCATCCAAGAAGTTTCTTCATCTCTGACTGGATGATGGGAATGCCCGAATATCCAGTCAGAATTAAAGAAGCTTCTTGGAGGAGAAGTGAAACGTCTTCAAAGAAAACCCAAGAAAATCCCGTTGCCTTTTGAAAAAAAGCACCTTTGCTCCAAACACTTTATTTTCTTTTAATTTTTTTTCCTCCCTTTTTTTTATTCTATCAATAAAAAATTTGATGTAGTGGTTCAGGTGCTAGATTACAGGTATAATTCCACCTTAGACACAAAGCCAGCTGGACATTCTTGTCAGTCACTCTCTCTCAGTCACACTCTCTCTGTGTCATAACTAAGATATGGTTTGAACTAAGATGAAACACACAAAGTTGAGTTATAGACCCATCTAGTCCTTGAAATGCACAAAACATTAAGCCTCCATCTGAGTATATCTAGAATTAGTCAGTTCAGAAGACCAGCAAGGCTCCTAGGAGGCTATTAAATGTCTATGGAGATTCTCAGATATCCAGGTCAGGTTTGTCTCAAAGGTGCTTTTTTTCCAAGAAGCAACCCTAAAACAAAAAGGAGTCCTTATTTCAAAATCCACCTCTGGCCCTTGCTTTTCTTTTGTTATTTAAACTTCTAAGCTTCTGAAGTCAAGGAGGGAGAGATCACACTTAATTTAAATCAGCATTTTTCAAACTTGGTAATTTTAAGATGTATGGACTTCAGAGTTCCCCAGCCAAGTTTAAAACATATTTAAAGTAGCCAAGTGTATGAAAAACACATTTTCAAAAAAGTGTTTCTGTTTACCATATTATAGATGGGGGACATGTGCTGCCTCAGGAATAGCCATGCTGATGTCAGATATCATCGCTATAAAGTTTACACCATGCTTTCATTATTTGTCTGGACGTAACAAATGTACTGCTTTCTCTGTAAAGGAAACTGTTCTGGGCAGCTGCACCAAATTCAGTTTGATATGAGGTTTCTGTACTACTTTGCTCACCCTAGATAACTCCGAATCGATTTTATAATTTTAGTTTTGAATCCTAGTTTCTCTCACACAAGGCATTTATTTTTAAGCCCTCTGTTCCTCTATTGGCATTGGTGTTGTTTTTCTTTGCAGACATACATTCACCCTGTTAATAACCATTTCTTTTGCCTCAAAAGGTTCTGAAATACAGTACTAGCATTTGATATTCTGGAGAGACAGAAGTTCCCAGAGGATGGGCGCCAGCAGGAGCCTGAAAGCTTGGAAGAATAAACTTTTGGCCCTGGTGAACAACTTAGATTGGATCCAGTAATGGTCTCTTTTCTGCACATGTAGAAGGTCTGTGATGACATCTGGGTGGGTTGGCAGAGCCTAGCGCTGCCTCCACTACCAGTTTGCCCGAATCAGTGCGAGCCAGCAGAATACCATATCTGATTGGATCCCAAATAGCATTTCCATTGCTGATTCTAGCAAAATACCACCCAGTATGGTGTAGCAGTAAAACTGTTGGAATAAGCTTTATTCAGACTTCCCACCAATACAGAACTCACTGGGTATCTCTGGGACAGCTGTTCTCCCTCAGCCCAACTTACTGAATTGTTGTGATGGGTACAGAAATTAAGAGAGAGCCTTGTGTGTCAGAAAATAGATGGGATATAATTGTAACAAATAATCCAGAACACTGTAATGACATACCCAGTTCTGGTAATCCCTATAACTTGTTACTGGAAGAGGAGTTTCTAATAACATACTTAGCTTCTTTTGAAATTTGAATGGGAAATAACTTGTAATTTACTACAGGTGATGCTGGGAGCACTGTGCATGTACAATTGCTTTTCTATGAAGGAAAAGTCAAAGACAATGCTGATAATATATGCCATTGCATGTGTCTAATTAACTCTCAGAAATGTTGCCAGCATATTAACTCTTCCAATATTGAAAACAGCAAGCAATCCTTAGGACTGAACTACGCATAACACAGTTCCATTTAAAGTTATCTAGGAGTAAGCTTTCTTTATCATAATATATCCTTGTGCTACTAATGCAAGTGAATATTTGTAGCTCAGGGTTGAACTGTGCAGTCCTTTGTGCTCTCTGAGCTTGGCAGTTTTCTTGCAGATGTTTCATTGCCCAACTAGGCAACACCATCAGTGCAGTCTGCAAGAAAACAACCAAGGACCCCACATATCGTTGTACTTTACTTAGTTACCTTATATACACAGAGCAAAAACAGCATAGATAGTATTGGCATTGCTATACTGAAGTAGAAGCTTCTGGGTATGGTCTTTTCTACAATAGTTAAGAGTTCCATGCAGGTGTGGAGATGGTTGTGGATGGTTTTGCAGTAAGCATTATGAACAGCCTTAGACACAACCATGATATATACATCATTCCATAGAATTCAGTTTCTGGGTTGTGGCACATTAGTTGTGTTTCACATGGACAGTAACACATAAACAGAAAAGATTGACGAAGTAAATGATTCTGGGCATCTGGTAGAATGTTTAGTAAAGACTGAAAAAATGAATGGAGACATTTTAAGATGTTCTAAAATAAGAAGAAATGTGGTGAATAACTCGTGATCTCCTGCAACATCCAAGGAATGCTTGTTTTGTTTAAAGAAGCAAAAATGGCTGCATATGAAAGGGTATTTCTGATATATAAAAGTGGGAGACGAGTATTGCAGGAGAAATAGAAAAGTAAGTTGAATATACAGGAATGGGGTAGTTAACTGTGTATGATTAAACAAGAGGAGACAGCGTCAAGCCTTGTGAGGGCAATCAATGAATATGGATTGAATACGAAAGTGAGTGGCCTGCATGAAATGTGCTGAGATTGTCTGCTCATGTACAAAGAATAAATGATTACTGAAATGCAAAGCCATTACATGAAGGTAGAATGATAGGGTTGAAAGGGAAGTTGAGAATAGTAGTTGGATGGAATTGATGAGATCACCAAAAAGGAAGAGTGAAAGTTCGTAGAGCTAAAGGCAGTATTTGAAATAGTGGAAGTTTTCTGGGATAGAGAAGTTGATCATCCATAGTCAATGAAACTAGGTTTAGCTATGTTTCCTTTTCATTTTTTGCCTTGTCTCTTTGAGTTAGTATTTCTTATCCCTTTTTGGCACTTACCCTGAAAAAGAATACAGGTAGTCTTTGATTTGCAATGACAAATGAGATCAATTTTTTTGTTACTAAGTGAGCCAGTTGTTAAGTGAA
>JAPKID020002579.1:0-13175 GCA_026931265.2 Tropidonophis doriae | reverse complement strand
CATGGGTCATAATATACATTTAATAATTAACTTTCTCTTACCACTATTCAGTTGTAATACCAGCTCCTTATTATTATTCTTTGAAGCTACTTATATATGAATACTGACTTAGAATGTTGAAGAACTGATTAAGGGCAATTGCTGTAAAAATTACAAAATCTTTAAAAGATGACCAAACCCCCCCTAAATGTGTGTCTAATATTATTAATTAAGAAGCAATGCAATGGGTTAGAACATGTAGTAATCATTTTGAATTTCTGGAATCTGATATTGCTACCTATAATTTACCACAAAACCTGTCATGCCAAAATAAACTGAAACTTAACTGGGCTGGCAATTTAAATTTAGATTCAGTATCGGGAAACTTTATGGTCTAGGTCTTGGAACAGTCGATAATATGAACATGCTGACTTATGCTATGTGATTCATTCAGTCAGTATAAGCCTACAATTACTTTAGGTTGGTGAAGAAGAATAACATATGCAGAGTTACTTGCACATACTGTACATAGGAATTGAGTGGATCAGTGTATTTATTTAACAGTCCAATCTTTGGGCCAGTTATTTTACTTTAAGTCACATATCATGCTCTTTACGTTCTCAAGAAGTTTGCATGCCATGAACCAGAAGTTCTTAGAAAAGTAATTAATCAAAAGATCTTTCCAACTTGAAAATATTAATTGCTTGATGACTGTTTAATGAAAAAAAGATCAAGGCTAAGCAGGGCAATTTGAAGCTGCTTAAAATAACAATCAGTCATCAATCAATCAATCAATCAATCAATCAATCAGAAAAGAGGTGGAAGGGACTTTGGAGGCTCAAGCAAGAGACCCTATTCCATTTCAGATAAGGAGCTGTCCAAATCTTTTCTTAAAAATCTCCAGTGATGAAGCACCCACAACTTCTGAAGGCAAACATAGGCAGAGACTCAAAGCAAGTACCCATTCTCTGCAATTTTGCCACAAGGGAAATAGGGAAATGTAAAATATAACAGAGCTTTGGGTGGGGCGTCAGAGCTGTTCCCAATTTTCTACTGGATTGGTACTAGTATTGGCACCAATATTGCATAATGAGACAAATAAAATATGACGTCATGGTTTGGTTTAGCTGCTGAATCTTGCATCAACTAAAGCAGGATTTTTCATACTGGCTTGTGTGAAATTCTAGGTTTCCATGAGAACTTTATGGAGATCCATAAGAAAAGAAGGGAAAAATCAAATAACTCCAATATTTGAATTAGTATGCATAAATTATAACAATCACAAGTTTTGTTTTATTACCAGTTTTATATCAGTCAATTAATTGTTTAATTATTGTATGAAACAACATTGTATGAAAAATCCTGAATTAAACCGTTCAGATACTCTTCTGAGATAGCCTTCTCAATTGCATACTGCAGTAATGTTTTGGTTTTCTAATTTAAGAGACATTGATGCAGTTAAACTTGCAGACTTGGATGCAGTTCAACTATATCTATCCAGATAATTGTAAATCAAATTGAAATGCAAACAATTAAGAAAGCTGAATTTTTCTTATTAACCAGTGCACTACTTACAATAGGAAGGAATTCCATATGGTTGTCCAGGGGGCGGATATGCCGTATAAGCAGCAGTTTGCTGGATGCCTGCACTGTACTGAGTCTGCCCATATGTAGCCATTGTTGCAAAGGATGGAACTGTTACTATATGGGGATAATGTCTAATCAAGAAAGAAAGTAAAATATTTTCATCAGTTGATCACTTTCGGTAATGACTATGAGATGACATAAATAATTAAGGCTTTTATTGACAAGGGAAAATAATTTTTTCCTCCCTCAAATAATTTATCTGTAAAATGGAAGCATTTATATTCTCTATAAAAAAAATAGCAACGAAGAGCTAAGAGGGTCCCCCCCCTCACCTTAATCTAATTTTCTGTTTGGGAAAGGGTGTTATTTTAAATTCTTGGGCACCTCTCTTCTGGATAACCATTTTATGTTTGGTATTCCTGAAATTGTCAGATCCATATAGTTTTGGGCCAATCTCAAAAGCAGCCCTATTACAATCCATTGAAGTAATTCAGATTTCCAATTTAAAAAGTATTGTGATTGGGATATCAATCAAAACTGTCCAAAAGGCACTTTGTGCCATAATTAATAAATAATAAAATAAATAAATAAAGGCCATATAATAGTGATGGTTATAGGATTACCACCATGTATTAGCAATATTTTGGTTTTGTGCGACAGTGCTTCGGTCTAATAGTCATTACCACAGGTAAGCAAAATTCTCTCAAAAACAAAGACACATAAAGCTGTTCATAGAAGGGAGGAAAAATGCATAAGGATCCTGATGGCAATGTCCTTCGTACTCTAAATGATTTCATGCAGCAATTCCTGATCGATTTTAAACAGAAGTTGACATTTATGTATGCTAAAGTCAAAGCACATGGAATTGCCTTCTAAAAACATCCAATTACAGAATGGAACTGCTACAAAGCAAGTGTGTCATGACCTATCCAAAAAAAGACAGCTGGTTCAATTATATCAAAGCTACTGAGAGGCCAGAGAAAATCAGCAAGATAACATTCCTTGACTTCTCTCACAGAGCAGTCAACTCTGCTACAACTAGCTCTGATCCTTGACCGAAATGGATTCAGAAAAATTACTTTCTTTCAAAGAGCGTAGATTTGGTCAGTCACTAAATGCTCAAAGCTTAACATTGATTTAGGCATGTAAACGTAAATGTCCAAACAATAATAATATTGCCTCCTTTAAGAAAGTTTGAATCAACCCTCTCATAAAAATGATCAGGAGAAACAATTTGTGTGACTAATCTATGAAATCTTGAAATGAAACTTGGGTACATTTAATTCAATAATAGAATAAGTTTGCTAAGTATTCTGAATTGGTCTAAATCCCTGGTAGATGACATCATATTTTGGATTTATGTACTCTTCTACAAGTTAATGTCTATTACATATGCCAGGCTGCAAATCCCTATAATTTCCAGCATATATAATCAAACTATAATGAGATTAAAAATTCTGCGGATTTTTAGCTCAACATATTGAACAATCAGCAGATAAAGGAAGACCGCCTGTCAATGAAGGCAAAATGCTTCTCATGTGATAATATTTGCTGTGATATGTGGACATTACCAAAATAATAATTTGCTTTCAGAATATCTCTGTGTGTGTGTGTACATGTGTATCTATCTATGCTCATACTGATTAGCATCACTTTATCATTTCTACTCAGAATTAATATCAGAGAAATCAGAGGAAATGTGTTCAGAAAATGTACTTCATATCACAGTGGAACATTTCTATAACTGGCTGGCAATCCCTAAAAACAAATGTTTTATTCTGACAGCAATAATTCAATATAGTTATTTTACTTGGTAGTGTAAAGATGAAAAGAATGTTGAGGTGTAGATTTCCGGTTGCCTGTAAAAAAAAAAGTGCACCGTTAATGCCATCAACTGTATTAATGCCAATGAAATAATAATCTGTTCATTGCTTGCCAAGATCTTAGAATAATTGCAGTACAAGAATAATAATCACATCCATAATTGTTCTCAAGTTTATGGGGTATGTTAATATAATATATCTGGATCCAACTAAAAAAGTATCAATATTTAAATAAGAGACAATGGATAAGTGTGCTGTTTTTTGAATGGGACATATTAATGGCAAACATTGAAGTCACTTAGATAAGTTATTTAGTAAAATGAAGAAACAAAGTCATCAGCATTATCAAAGAGTTCTCAAACCACTGGAATGTATTTAGCTCACAAAGGATTGAAAGTATCCATCTACGGCCTAAAAGAGTCTAGCAGGACAAAATTCAGAGCCATCAGCAAATACACTGAACAATTCTTAAGAAATTGTTCATCAGCAAATACAATGAACAATTCTTAAGAAATTATTCAACATCTTTTTTTTTGGCATTTCTACCTTAACCTTTCAGAAAACCAAACAATTTGCATATATTGTTGTAAGACAAAATGGACGATAGATGTTTAGTCATTTGTTTACAGTTTTATTTCAAAAATTAGGCAGTTTGAATTCAATTTTTCCATTTCTAATTTGAAGATACCTTATAGGCCACAATAGACAAAGCACTCATGTATTGTACCAACATATGGTCAAGATAGTATCAAGTGACCCTTTGCCTTACACACCATGTACTTTGTATTGATACATAAAGAAGATTCGTCATGCATAAATCTACATTAATTTCTGGGTACCATAGAAGATGTCACTCCTGTAGTACTACATACGATGGGTCTTTTCTTACATTGGCAGCAGCCAAAATAATTGCCAAAATCTAGTTGGAATGTTTTAATTTCCAGCTCAGGTACAGATAGGATAGGATAGCATTGTTGTCATTATTCTGCAATCTGTATATTTCGGTTATGGTTTTGTCATAAAGCAAGATGGGCCTCTCAGAAAGCTATAAGTTGCTGGGAACAGCTTCAATACCCATTCACAATAATTAGACACACTGTGACCAAATAAGGCTCTTAGTTTTCAACCACTCTCGGAATAATCCTAAACATTAAAAAAAAACAACCCTTGCTTCCCTTCTCCTCTCTTGGGTTTCCCAAACAAAACAAACTCTCCAGTTGTCATGAGTGAAGACATGTTTGAAAATGTGTTGCTAACAATTTCTAAAATGGCACAAAACAATAAGACCACTATTTAAGCTTTTAAATCATTGGAGGTAAGGCTTTAATGTTCTCAGCTGTCTCACTTCCCTCTCAAAAATTTTCTTGGCAAATAATTCAAGTAACTGTAGATTAAAGATGATGATGATGATGATGATTCTTGCTTTTTTTTTTTTTTTGCAAGATCAACTCAATCTAAATCTCAAGACTATTTTCACTGGCAAAGCAAGAATGTATAATTTCCATTTTCCAGTCTGGTTGTGGATATTCGTTCTTGAAAACTTCCTTGTTGATCAACTATACGTGTTGCAATGTAAAAACAAATATCTCTCAGTTTATTACATCACTCTGAGTTTGCTTCACATTTCTCATGTCTTGCTACCTTTTTTTTGAAGGCAGAATATAGTTGAAATAAACTGGGGATTGTTTTGCCAAAGGAGCAAACAAAAAGCAAAACATAAAGAGAACTGGATTCCTAGGCAACTTGTAAATTCACCACAGTACAGTCATGTTCTCAATTGGATTTTTAAATTGGACTGTTTACTTTCTTCAAAATGCTAATTAACTAATTAACTGATAATGGATATTCAATTTACAGTAGCCTCCCATTGTTTTGCAAATATTAAGTTAATAAGAATGTGCTTAATATGGTAAATTAGCATTTCAACATATTTAACGCTGATATAAAGAATCTCATTAACATGGACGGTTTTCTACTTTCTCCAGATATTTTCCTTTTAATTACTCCATCATTTAATATTTGTTTCTGGATCTCTGTTTTAACTGTAACCAATCTCTTTCCTTCAATCCAGGGGCCACAGTTCCAACCAACTATTTTTTAAGGTTTCTTTTTGCTCTAAATTACCTTCCAATAAATACCTGATTTATAAGTACTGGGATGAAAGCTTGTATTCTCTCACTAGCTAATTTTGAACTTATTGATGTTTCCTTTTTTTTAAAAAGAAAATAAAATTAAAAAATAACTGAAAAGTTCTTTGGAATTCAGATTTCCAAATATTATTTTAAACCTACTATTTTTTTTAAAGCCACTTGTAATAGGTGCTAATTATGAAAGTTTAGCTTACTGCTTTTTCATTTCAATAATATCTCACTGATGGTACAAATATTTTTTCTCTAAGCCACCTTTCTCTTTGATGCCATAACAAGGTAATTCAAATTTCTATTGGATTTATAAGTCCAAGCGATTGAAATAGATTGGAAAGTCAATCTGGAAGCCAGATGACTAGATCATCTGGAAATATTTGCTCCCCATTTGATCCAGTGAGATTTACTCATGCAAAGCAGCAATCCATACCATGTTGCCAATATTAAAAGTACATCTATCTATAATCCAGCATTTCCAATTAATGGCTGAGTGGTGCACAATTATGGAAATTGAATAAGGGTACAATTGTAGTCTCATCAGGTAAAATAGCTTTGGACTTTCTTTTTGGGGAAAGGACAGAACACATTACTGTAGAAGTCATGACAGCAATTAACGAGACAATGTCTGTTCAAAATTATTCATATTTTCAAACCTACAAGAAAGATTGTGATCCAGGGTTTCTGTCAACTATATTATGGCTGCAGGATTAGACATATTTGCAAGCCAAGAGTTAATCATTCTACTTAATAAGTGAGGGGCTTCTGTCATCTCCCTTTCAATAGGCAGATAGCTGGACTTTTAATTCCAGCAAACAATAGTTAGAACTGTACTAGCAAAAACTAGTCCAGCCACATCGTTTGCCAATAATTTAAAAAACAGATTTAACATTCCATCCTCTTTTCCTACCCCCATTATTTTTTCATACCGTCCAAGTGAAGAGAGAAAATGGGAACTGGGGTAAGTAAGGCAGATAAATTTCCATTGCCTAACCTCAAATGCCAAAAGAATGCATCTTAATACCTGCCAAGCATGAAACTTCAGACTGCAGTTTGGAAGGAAGATTGTGTGTGTGTATGTGAGTGTCTGTGAGTGTGAAAGAAAGAGAATGAAAAGTAATTACAACACTGTCAGCTTTGGATTCCTGATCTTTCAAAAAGCCCATTGGTAAGAGCAGCATCAGCACATCTTGCAATAGGCACGAAAGATTCAAAAGACCACTGTACCATCCTTTCCTCTGTCCATATTTCCTCTAAATTATGCACAACCAAAAGCAGTGATATTGAATAAGATTTCATTTCCTAATGGTTTTCTATGAATGTGATGGAAGAACTGAAATCCAAACACATTCAACATTTTACAATATTCACATGCATGGCATATACTGAAGCAAATGAACGATATTTACGAATTTACCTACAAACTTATAAAAGTCAAAGTTGATTATGTATACTCATACACTAAATGCAGAAACTTTCAGCAAGAGAACTGAAACTGGAGAAACGTGGAATAATGTTTAAGGCATCCTCTGAAGCTTCCCCAAACAGAAAATTAGGGACAATATTTAAAGCAGGGAAACTGGAAATTAAAGTACCATTATTTTTAGAGATTGCTGGAGCATACAAAGCCCAAGGCCAAAATCAGAGAAATCAACAATAAATGCATTCTTAAAATCTGCTATTTTCTAATGTCAGATAATAACTAAAATAACCTTTGAGGTAATGTTGACATTAGAAATGCAAAGCAATACTACGAGAGGCTTTCAATTACTCATAGCAGGCATATTAAATCTCATTACTTTTACATTTAAATAAAAATCTTTCCTCAGACATTTTCTACTTTGTCCTTTAACTATCCTAAAACCAACAAGCAAACAAAAGGGATACTTGAACTTCTCTTTGATCTCAACCTAGTACTACCAATTCTGACCAGCTATATCTCTGCTTTATCTAGAGTTTCTTACCCAATGGTCTATACCTTAGAAAAGTTGAAATACTTTTGGGGTGGATAGGAGCTGAATAATGAAGATCTTCTACACCATCAAAAAGTAGAACATCTTTTGCATATGTCGTTCATCCAGAAAAGAACCACAACTAGGAAAAATCCACATATCCAAAATGGTAAATCTGGGTTTTTTTCCCCATTTAAAAAAAAAAGATTGATGCAAACTAGGCCATATGCTTGTTCATTTTGCCTTTTACAACTCTATCTACGGACTCACATATAAACTCTGGAGTTGAAGCAGAATTGTCAACTTACCTTCTATGTCATCTGGAACCGTAGCATAAGTGTTAGAAAGATTAAGCTTCAGAATGTCAGGATATTCTTTATTTACAGTCAAGCTGGGTGGTGTCACTAGATCTAGCATTTCCTTATACCTGGAGGAAAGCAAAGGGGTGGGGGGAGAAACCCAGATAATTTATTCATTAATTATGCACGCTTGCTAATGACTCCACTTTTTTCCCTAGGAATACAAATATTAAAGCTGATTACTTAAACCCAGCCTTCATATAAATTCTACATAAACAACATTCACGGAGAAAAAAAAGTTTTCATCAAAGGGAAAATGCTGAATTAAAAATCAAGCACTGACTTTCCTTGGAGATTACATCTATATTTGATTAAATATTTTCCTGTACATCCTGGATTTTGCCATCAGATGATTACATTTATGTATTGCTTAAATGCCACAAGGAGCAAGGCACGAATTCTAGTATTACCATTACTTTCCAATGCATATAATTTTATCTAGAGAAGACTGTAAGTCACCACATGGTTTTAAACAGGAAAGCTCTTAACAGCATTGTTCTTACGGAGAATTTAAAGAGAGGATACCATTAAATGGAAAAAATCCATGCCCAGTCAATTTATTACTGAGGCAGGGCATAAAGTGAAACATGGTTGTTAAGAGTGAAATGAAGTGGGGATGGGAAAAATGACCCAGGGGGGTCCCACTTTCGACTCTGAATTTCTGAATTTTCTGAGCTGCAACAGGAAGCTGCAACAGGATGCGCCAAACCACAAAGGTGCCTAGCGATAACAGCATGTGCTGTGGGTTTCTTTTTGACGACAATGAACTTGCTTGTATTGGATTATAAAAACTATGTGAAAGTTTTTGAAATCTTGTTCAGATCTTGCAAGCAAACTGGGGCGAGCATCTGAACAACGGCATGCCATAAATAAACTTCTCCTGACACTGGGAAGTCCAAGCCTCAAGCTTTCTTTTTCTGCTACATTACTGAAATGAATATGATTTAAGCAGGCTTCATTTTTTGTAGGATTGGTTTTAGACAAATAAGAGTGGTGTTTCTCAACCTTGGCAACTTTAGGATAGGTAGATTTAGTACTCGCTGGAGAATTCTGGAAGTTGAAGTCCACTCACCTTGAAGTTCTCAAGGTGAGAACTACATTCTCCCTTAAAAAAAAATCTTTCTGTGATCAGGATATTCATTGCCAAGCTAATTAGACACCATTTCTAATATTACTTGATTGGCTTTCATCATTTTTTTCTCCAAAAATGAGCAAATACATAACATGCAGCATTTTCAGAGATGGATCTGGACAAATTCCCAGGCTAGCTAACACTGTACGCAATTACATTTTGCAAATTTGGAGACTGCTGAAATATTTAGTAAAATCAATAGTATTCCATGGCTGAACTGAAAATAGCCAAAGCAGGTACAGAAGTCGCTGAACTTCCTTGAAGGAGACACCAATAAATGGAAAGTTACAAAATCTCCCAGGTGGTAACATTGGAAACCTCTTTTATAATTTTATCGAGAAAGGTACAAGGAAGTAATGGCCATGTAATCACCGGTAGTCAAGCTTTTTACCCTTTTGAATCTACATTTGATACAGTTTTTAATTACTGAATTAGTCTATTCATCTATTGTTGCCTAGTTACTATCTAAGCTACTCTAATTGCAGTCAGTATTAAAGAAAGAGAAGGGATCTTTAAATTCAATCCATCAACTCCCCCCCTCATGGATTAACAAATTATGCCTCCTTATCATAACATTCATAATTTTCTTACAAGGAGGACAAGCAGATTTCAAAGATTTATTTTCTTCCATTGAATTGTGTCTGATTCTTGGAGTCTGCCTGAACAACTCCCTGCAGTTTTCTTAGCAAGGATTTTTTTTTTCAGAAGTGGTTTGCCATTGCGTCTTTCCTAGGACCGAGCGAAAGTGGCTCGCCCAAGGTCATGCAGATGGCTTTGTGCCTAAGGTGGAACTAGAACTCACACCTCCAATTTTCTTGTTCGATGCTTTAACCCCTAGACCAAACTGGCTCTCAGATCTTAAAAAATACATATTGATATTTACTGCTTGAGTTTTTCCAAATATCTCAGGTTTTCCTATTCAAGTTTTTAAAACTCTGATAGTTCTAAAGCAGGGCTGTCAAACTCGCGGTCTGTGGGCCAGATGCGTCACGCGCTGGCTATGCCCACACCCATTTTATCAAAGAGGAAAAAAGTCACGATACATCATAATACATCATGTGATTACGCAAGTCTGACACCCCTGTTCTAAAGAATTGATAGTTCCTCAGAAATCTGATTAACACCTCTGCAGTTAAGTAAGAAACAAAGGAACAACATGTTTCCTACAAAATCATTTGGGAAAAAAAAATCAGCTCAGGTTAGAGCACTGAAGATGCTTCTACAATTGTAGAAAATCAGTATGCATTCCTCCCTTTTACCATCCACATAATTGAACATTAAGGAAGTCACTCATGCAAAGACCAAATTATACAGAAAAAAATCTCTATAGACAACAGCATACTGCTAAAGTAATTAAAGTGTTAACTGCATCCCACTCAGGTCTATCTCTGCAGAATAAAGGACCAATATGGCATAGCAGACAGAGAGGAAGACGTTGGTCATATCATGTGATGGGGACAAATGTGGTGTTTTTTTTCCTCTCATCTTGCAGCATTATACTTCAAACTGAAATTGCATTGGCCTTTTCTAGTATGAGAGTCCAATTAATCATTTCTTACTTATCCGGTTTTATTCTTTTTATGCTGCTGAGATAAATTTATGATGAAAAAGAAGGAGAGCTATATATATTGTGTTAGTCTGAGAATCTTATTCTCTCCAGACTCTCAAATCTCAAAAAAAAAAAAAAAAAATACTGCATATTCTATTAACTACTTACTCAACCACAATGAAAAACATCACTCTGCATGTTCAAAGAGGTTTTTAAAAAGAAATCCAATGTTCAACACAAGCTACATGAGTAATTTCAGATGAAGGAACTATCTATTTCTTAACTAGACTCCTGCAGTAATTCTGCTCTTTGCAAAATGAATGCATTTGGGGAGGGGGGATTGTATTTTTGCATTGTTGGTTTCACAAATCTTCACTGCAGTCATACAGATACACCCAATTCGAGCAGTACGGGAAAATATGTATTCTTCCACCCTACCCCCACCCCACCGTATCCCATCCCATCTAATGTTCTGTTTTACAGCTGTACAGAGCAGATTGCACCATTTGTTAGACCTGTCGTCACTCTAGATCCCCTGGGGCTGCAACATTAAGGCAAAAGCATGACTGTGCTTTTAGAAGAGAACTCCCCAGCAGTACAAGGGAGCAGAATTTGGGAGCTGACAGCTGGGAAGTGGGAAGGGGAGGAGAGCAACTTCAAAAGGTTCCTACTGCTGCTAATGGATTAAAAGCATATGGAAGGTTCCACGCAGGGCCTGAACCAGCTCACCTTTTGATTTACCCTTCTGGGCCTTTGTTCAGCTACCTAAGCTGCACATGACTACCTAGGCTCTGAGATAAAGATACAGCATTCAACAGTCGAAAGGTAACAGATGGCATGGCAATGACCATAGGGAATGATGAAGGGGAGAGCAAGTGTCTGAGGTTAAAGTCACTGACTTAAGGGATGCAGAAGATGAGAGTGGCTCACCTAACCTATAGAAGGAAGCCTCTGCTTTCTAACATATGTAACAGGAGACGGGTAAGTTGTTGTTTTTCCTGTAGCATATGGCTGGAGCTGTAATGGACACAGTATACCCTTTTGCCATTAAAGTAGGTTTAATATTCCTGCATCAATAGACACAGTCAGGAAACCAGCCTTGGAGAGATTGCCAGCATAGTGAATATTAAACTAGAAGGATCGATGGTCTGGCTTGGTAAATGGCAACTCCCTAAGCTGTGATAATGTTAATTATGTCGGCACTTGTGAAAGCCCGCCATGAAGACAGTTTAATTTAGTGCAAAACAGAGTCAACTTTGATGCCTGTTTTTGCATCTCATGCTTATGACCGGTCAAGTATCTCTTTACAAGAGAAGAAGAGAACTGAATTTTGGATTGCAGGATGGAAAGTGGCTCTTAATCCCACCCTTCCTCACTCTGCTGTCCTTCCCCTTCACAAAGGCTCCTGCTTATGTTCAGCAATATAGATTTTGAAGGTAACAGCCATAAGTGGTATTCAGCAGGTTCTAACCAGTTCTGGAGAACCGGTAGTGGAAATTTTGAGTAGTTCAGAGAACCAATAAATACCACCTCTGACTGGCCCCGCCCCCATCTATTATCTGTCTTCCGAGTCCCAGCTGATAGGGAAGAAATAGGGATTTTACAGTAATCTTTCCCTGGATCGGGGAGGGAATGGAGATTTTACGGTATCCTTCCCACCATGTCATGCCCACCAAACCACGCCGACAGAACCAGTAGTAATTTTTTTTTTAATCCCACTACTGGTAAGAGCCATGCTTCCAAGTTTTCAAAGAAGAATTTTACATAATCAACAACTCATACTACATAAAAATAATCTCCAATGCATTCATCACTTGCAGCCTATTATTGTACAAAACTCCAAATGGATTACAGTTCTATCTGCATCCATTGAATCCACAGGCATATAATGTAATTAAAGTCACTAAGTAGCAATGTAATTTAAGAAAGGAGTATTAAAATGCCCCCAGAGTCTACCTCCAATTATGTTTTTTGATTGGTACTTAATCAGGCATGCTGTCATGTGTGTTGAGAGCACAATTGTCTATAAGCGTCCTGAAATCAGATTCTAATTTAAAACTGATAGATCTGGTATTACAATTTTCCCCAACCTTGCTGGGAATTATGGGGACAGATGTCCAACATATATGCGAGGCACCAGAATAGAGAAAGCTGCATTAGCAGAACCTAACACAACAATGGTAAACACTTTGATAGAATAAAGTGACTCAAAATATGGTTTAAGTTGCTGTGAAAATTAACAATGAACAGTTACATAAAATGTAAAGTGGTAGATATGAGTATATCCCATTGCGAACAATTACGTTTGTAGTTAATTGAATTCAGATGCACTCTGCTATCTAGTTTCATTTAGATTCATTAAGCTACATAATTTATATGCAAGTACAAAATAATTAGCCTTTGGCTCTAGAAGACTGCCTACAAATACCCTGTTCCCAGGTCACAGAGTCAACAACAGAACTGGAAATTAAACTCCAAAGCCCTTAACTTTGTGTTTTCCCAAACATTATTTCTTTAAATACTATAAAACTTTGTGAGATTAGTAAATATATTGTGGTATACAATATACAATATACAATATACAATATACAATATACAATAGCAGAGTTGGAAGGGACCTTGTAGGTCTTCTAGTCCAACCCCCTGCGTAGGC
>JAPKID020002578.1:0-13176 GCA_026931265.2 Tropidonophis doriae | reverse complement strand
GGGGGAGAGTGAAACAAGAAAGGAAGGAAGGGGAAGAGAAAGGAAGAAAGAAAAAAAAAGAAAGTCAGGGAGAGTGACACAGGAAAGGAAAGAAAGAAAGAGGGGGAGAGTGAAACAAGAAAGAAAGAAGGAAGGAAGGAGGGAAGGAAGGAAAGAAAGAAAGAATGAAAAAGAAAGAATTTATTATCACAATTGAGCCCAAAATTTTAGTTGCTAAGCAAGAGCATTGTTAAATGAGTTTCACTACATTTTACAAGTTGACCACTCCCACCCGGTCATATGACTGCCAAGCCATGCCCACAAAATAGGCCACACCTACAGAATAGGTTCTAAAAAAATTTGAAACCCACCACTGATGGGTGGTAATCACTTACCTTCGCTACCGGTTTGCAAATGTGAGCATGCCCCTGTGTGCCAGACCTTCCGTGCACAGAGCATCAAAAATAGGATGTGATGGCATCCAGGTGGGTGAGCAGAGCCTCCCGCCTCTGCCACTACCGGTTCACCCGAACCAGATAGAACCGGCTGAATACCACCACTGGAGACATGTGATCACCATTTGTGACCTTCCCACTGGCCTCCAACAAGCAAAGCCAAGGGGGGAAGCCAGATTCACTTAAAGACCACATGATTCATTTAACAACTGTAGCGATTTGCTCAAACATTGCAAAAAAAATGGTCGTAAAATTGGGCGCACTTGATTTGTTTAGCAATAAAAAATTCTGGTTCTGATTGCGGTTGTAAGTCAAGGACTGCCTAGGATGATGGTTATGTAACTCGAAACCTCTATAGCTTTGAATATATCGTATTTGCAAATGACTTTTCGAGCCTGGTTTAATTCTCATTACCGCCACGAGAAACAGAAACCTTGCCTTTCATGCATACTCTACAGCTTCAGCCTGCATGAGCCACCCTTCAATTATGTGCCAAAATACTTTCTGGATAAATATTTGTTCTGCTGTCTCAGACGCTACCTCACTCCAGTTTCCCCAGGATCTTAATCCAGCATTTTGTGCTTAGCCCATCAATATCATAAGGTGCTTAAATAGAAACTTAAGTACTTTCTACACAAAACTTGTTTGTATGTGTGCTTTATAATACTTAATTCTTTTAGCTTAGAATCATCCCAAGACTGTAGTTTACTGCTGCTCCCCCACTACAACTGCTAAATTTGCAGAGCAAAATGACAACCCTATCTTTACTAAGCAATTGCACAGGCTCATCATGTTTATCTTTTATAAATGTTTCAGATTTGAACATATCACAGTGGTATTCTTGGTCCCATTTTACAAGATATACCATGTTTCTCTGGAATTAAGACAGGGTCTTATTTTCTTTTGACCCCTGAAATTAGCACTTAGCCTTATTTTTGGGAGGTCTTATTATTTTTGAGGTGCAGGAGTGGCTAGCATGGTCATCTCATGGCCGCTGCTGTGTTGCAATATTTTCAAGGAGGGCTTATTTTCAGGGGAGGGCTTATTTTAGTGTAGGCACTCCAAAGCCCAATTGGGCTTATTATCCAGGGAGGGCTTATTTTCAGAGAAACTGGATATCTAATATCAATCCACCCAATGTAACATACATTATTTGGCTATGGAGCTTGAACAATGCAATAGGTCTGTTGCCTTGAAACCTGCCCCTTTCTCCCCCAAGGTACTTGTGAAGATCCTGAAAAAAAATGCAGGACTGGATACTGACTATATTTGCAGTTGCTTCTCTTCTTTCCCAATTGAAAAGAAGATCCAGGTTTGCAAATAAGATTTCTCTGCTAATAGTCTGAGCACCTGGAAGATCCTAGGACAGATCAGTGGGATGAGAAGGCAAGCTTTTGAGTATGATCTTGCAAATTAAATTAGATGAGTTAAGAGACAAGATTTCTTTGCCTGCGAATTGTGAGTGAGTGTATTTTTTGCAGTTTTAAATTTTGCTCTCAGTAGTGAATCTGGGATATAGCAAGGGGAATAAGACACTGTACTTCAAATGGCAACTGGAAAGAAAAGAGATGGACTGAAGAAAAGAGATGGATTACACATTGGACTGGATATGTACAGAAACGGGACAGCCAATTCTGTAGCCTAGTGGCACTGTTGACAAGTGTCAATGTCAGTTCAGATTAAAGCATCAGTCATCTATGATTTAATTATACATTAAGGAAAAATAGGCTGATGAGTTTGATCCAGCTCTACCTGTCTACGTACTTGGAAATGTGGATTAGAGAATTAGGGAAGATTCATACATTGTGGTTGTGGTCGATAAAGGCTGCTTTGTTTCCCCACCATAAACCCATCTAATCTGGATTTGCATTTGTTTGCACCTGACCAAAGAGACACATTGAGTTTGCCCGTTGAACACATTGAGTGTTCTACCTATCCCATGGTCCATGTCTTATCCAAGCTGGCAAAAGCAACAATGTGTTGGAGAACCAAATATGATGGTCTTTGGAGCTTCATCTTCCATGCTTTGGCAGTGTTGGCCCAGGATTTTATGGTTTACATAACAACTATGCATGCTATCTCTATATGTTACCAACTCTGTGCATGGAATGTAGAGTACAATTCATTCGTGCTTAAGCAAGTGTGTAAATAAGATGTCTCAAAGTAGAATTCTCCTTCTTTACCATCAAATTGTCATAGTTTATCTAACCACTTTTGGTGATATATGGACTGGTGACCTCTCTCCTGCCTATAGGAAATTGATTAGCATGCTCCATGCTCGGTAACGTACAGGAACTGAAGGATTCCAAAATGTTCTCAGGATTTTCCAGGAGAATATGTCAAGGCCAAATTACTATGGAATAGCAAAATGGTGCAATTGTCCTAAGCATACGTTCTGCTTTGGTCCTCTGCAGTGGTCTAAATGATGGCATATGTCATGATGTCATTGTGCAAGCAATCCAACTTTACATAATTAAGTTGGGTGTATTTATTTCAAAGATTTATACAGCCACCCATCTTGTGTATTACAGTTCTGAACCGTTTATAAACAATAATAAAATAAAAAGAATTAAGAATTAAGTCAAGAGAGCAGGTTACATGGTTGAACACTGAAGGAGGCCTGGCACTGTGGATGGATCAATCATGCAAGCTAGAGCACAAATCTAACAAATACATATGACATAAGACACTATTCGTATAGATTAATGTGTACATTTCAAACTACTTTAATTTGTTTCAATCTTCATATTTTTTTTAAATAGCTATTTTATGAGTAGGCATCTGATCACAAAAATACCTATAGAGGCATTTGTGTATTTTTATTTCAGAAAGGTACACAGTATCTACAATTCTCTTTAGTTAATCAAACTCACATGCTTAGATGCTGATCTCTAATTTGCCAACATAACATTTCCAGTGTATATGAACATTTTACCTTGGCAGTTAGGTTTCTGCAAATCCTTTAATAGGGGTTTTCTGTAACGTATAGGAATATGTAAGAAGCATTTGTCTTTGGCTCATTATGGCAACTTTTCCCAATGTGTGTAGTTGTTTCATAAACTGCTCCTAGCTATGAATGTATGCATATGCATTTATAGCTACTCTAATTTCTCCTCCCCCCAACCCCCAGCAAAATGAAATAGTTGTGTATATAACAGCAGGCAGAGAGTGGGGCCAGCTTGGAAATGCCCAAATGATACTGAAAAAGAGGCAGCTACTTTAATTAGCTAATGAACAGGGCCTTCATACACACTCCTGTGTTTTCCAAAGCCCCTCTTTCCCAGGATCTCCATAGGACTAAAGGCAGTGATTTTGAGCTAGTGCTAATTTTGGTGCTTCCATTTTGGGAAGATAAAAAGAAGAACACGTACAAAATTAGTATGAATATAAAGACATTTTAATGTTCTGATGTTTATATCAAATACTCCGTCAAGTATTTTTTTTACATACAGTATCTTATAAACATAGTTTTAACACAACATATACAAAATTGCACATTAGAGATTACAAACTCATAAATGTAATCTTTTTTATGTAAACAATGTCAGCACAAGAATGTTATACATTCCAGAACGCCCATTATCTCCCACTTTTTCATTTCAGTCTCCATTAATTATTCTGGTTAGAAAGTGATAAAAACCAGAGAATGTCCACATTAGTCCCTACAGGCAGAGATGCCCTATTGGTTAGACATACAAGGCAAGTCGCCTTTTAGTCATAAGTGCTTAACACAAAGATTTGAAGATCTAATCCTGTTCCCGTGGAGTCACAGACAAAAGATCCACTATTTGCAACAACAGCAGGTTTGAAATTAGCATTGCAAAATTTCCAACTGCTGCACTGAATAAAAAACATCCACAGACTCAGTTCAAAAGCTAACTGCTCCTTGGCAGTATAAATTTGGAGTATTCTTGTAAACATGGATTTAAATCACCAGTCAATGAAAAGGTGTAGCACTTTTATTTCCTCAATCACTCACTACACTAAAGCAAGATACACATTTAATCAAGTAGAATTATGTGTTACTTTAAAAAGATGTGTCAATAATAATTAAACACCTTTTAGTTCTACACATTATGAACGTTATGAAAAAAAAATACATGACCTGAATGCATTTTTACTGTCCTGCGTTTTATGTTTCATATACCATTCCATGCAAATGTTTCAATTCCATAAAAGCAAACCAAAGTCGGAAATTGTGAATGAGGATTTCACTATTAACATGTGTGTTCACAGTCCAGTGTGCTTACTTGAAGAAAGTCACTATGAATTAAATGAAGCTTATTTCTCTACAGACAAGTACTGTATTCATTTCTGCAACTCCCACCTGTTGCTCCTACTAAACCGGAGGTTTTGTTTGCAACTATTGATCATATACTAGTCCTTGGGCCTTAGATCTGAAGACTCTCTTTACAAAGCAGTAACGGGAACTGCTTTTTAGTTTGGTTCTGAATAGGTTCCTAGAACATCAGCCTTCATAAATGCATCTTCCCCTCTCTACATCTCAAAAGCTTGACACATCTGAATGCCACCTAGAAGTACAATATAAAATAAGCAATACAGTATGATGCTCATCAAATAAGGCCAACACGCTTCCAACAGTACAAAATATACCTATAGAATATATATTCAATATATCTCTTCAATTCATCTGTCAGGTTACTGTAGGAAACAGAAGCAGAGCAAGAACAGAAGAATGCCAGATTAAAGAACAAAAGTTATTTAAAAAAATAGCTAATTCTGAAATAGGGGTAAACTATTTCAGAGAAGGAGCCAAAAATTATTTCCAGTGTATTATCCAGAACTGTGCCCAGTGGTTACACAATAAATTTGTAAAAGGCATTATGACTGGCAGTTTTATATATGATTTCCTTATTTCCACCTCCAACACAGAATTGGCTCTTTTGATGAAAACTGCAAACTGCCAAGATTTTCAGTGAGCTATCACAACCCTAAGATATCTTTCCTTATTAGTCATCAGCTCAAATGTATGTGCAGTTGGAATGTGTGTGCGTGCATGTACGTGTGCATTGCTGTAAAGTTGCCTACATTTAATGGAATGTGCTATTTCAGTGCCCATTTGGAAAAAAAGCTTTTTGGAATGCTTTGCTTTTCGGGTTTGTTTTTTTTGTACTTTGTTTGAGCAAAACATTAAAGAATTTGGTATCCTCAGCAATCGCTGTCATCTCTAACTTCAGAGCATTTATGAAATTAAGAACCAGTGGTTCCAATACAGAAGTCTGGACAGATCAATTTTCCTTCAAGCTTTATATCCTCTTGCTAAGGGGAGTATCCATTTATTTTGATTCTCAGTCTTGCAACAGTCTCTGAAAGGACCATCTCTTTAATAAGTGCCATGGTTTCTTTTTACAATGCTTAGCTGCCACCATATCGTAAATGTTAACTGCTAAGCAATTAAGAGACAACAGAATCAAACAAATCCATTTACCTCCTTCACCATAGGATCATATCCTGCAGTTAGTGTTTTCGGAGTTACACTTAGTCTGTTGTCTGACCTGTAACTGCAGTATGACCAACTTTCTGCCTTCAGGTAATATTTCAAAAACTGTACAAAAAACCCTGTATCATTCTTAGCTCTAAAACTAAGTGGTACACTAGCAAGATATGTGAAAGGCTTAACTTGCATACTTGTTTTAAAGGCACAGGAATGCTGCTTTCCTATGATTTCTTTAAAATGGCATTATTTGCTATTATTTCAAATACTTCATTTGAATATATTTGTAATTATGGTGGCTTCAGATAGACTGTGAGGCCATTGGCAGTACTGTCATATCTGAGTGGGGTAGAATTCAATAAGAAAACAAGGAAAGATAGACTAATTGGGATACTGGTATTTATTTTCAGAATGAAATCAAAGCCCCACTCCAATTTTAAGCAACTACTAAATTGCTTAAGGTGATTGGTGACGGGTTTAATTTCATATAGACACACATCCTGTTTTTTTCTTCTTTGACCCCATTACATTCTAATTGTGTGAACCAGCTTTGAGTTAAATCTAACTCCAGGAACCTAATTCTAGATATTCAAAACTAGATTACAGAAAATTCTGCTTCTAGAAAACCATCCAAAAGTCAAAACTGTTAAGTCACTTTTGAGTAGAACCCCAAAGGGACTGAACAGAAAATCCCAATCTTGTCAAAACTCTTTCTGCCTCGGAGAATTACCTTGATCATCACTAAACCTGAAGTCAGTCCCAATTCAAGGTATGTCTTCAGCATAAAAATAAATCAATTACATATGTCTCTAATATTAAAAGATAGCTTTGCAAGATTAAATGTTAATGACTATGCTGGATAAATATTTAACCACACTTACTACTAAACTACCTAAATCTCACCAACTTCATAGGTCTGAGCATGAAGTATAATTAACTCCAAATTTAAGTCACGATTCTTAAACACATGATTGGATTACCTTATTCTCCTAAACACATGAGTTTTCCTGCTTCTAAGCAAGGAAAAAAACAGCTCATTCACATCAAATTTCAGAAAGAGACACACGTGTTATAGGTTAGTAAGTAGGTCTCTTCTTGAGACTGATCAACTATGGGGGTTTTTATGACACATTACTTCACCCTACGAGTTTCAGAATTCTTTCCTGTATGGGATTCTGTGACATAATAGTGTGTACTAATCCATCAGTGAAGACCAGTGGGTCAGAGATGGAAATCAGGGAGCTGGAGACCCTTAAAAGGTATAATCCTATGCATACCTCCTTATAACAATTCCATATTCCATATCCCTTATTCCCATATAACAATCTTCTGAATGTTATATGGGAATGGTATGTTTGGAGGAAAAAGGCTTAAAATACCAGATTTATGCTTTTCTTAGAGAAACATAGGTATCTGCATTTTATTTTAAACCATTAGCTGTGATTTGTTTCAAAGTAGTATAGTTATCATGATATAATCCAGGAATTCACTATTAAAGCTTCATCAGGAACTGTGATGAAGCCATACTCTGGAAGCCATACTGAGTTAGCATCAATAAAAAAAGGTTACGAGTGTACTACAAATTTCTACTACTCAATCTCAGTAGACAGTACTCCTGATGGAGACATTTTCAATATTATCTATATAATAATTGCATTATCTAATATAACAGATATTTTTCATCTATCATGTCAAGTTTCCAATTTATGTTTCAAACTACACAAAAGGTTAAAACTATGCATTATCTAAGAGGGATTACTCACACCCCACCTAGCAGATTTCTTAGACAACTTGAGCATTGCTTTCAAAAAGGAAAATATAACTCCAGCTTATCTGAACAAATTGCCTGAAGACATCATACATAAGATAGGTTGCTATTATATAAACTTCCCTTGCCCCAAATCTTTCAAATCTACAAAACGAATTCTGCTCTCCACAGAATTGCTAAAGAAACATTTTTAGATCTGATCAAGTATGGAAACAGTCTTAAATCTAAAGTTATACTATTAAAAAAAAACAATATGCTTAAACTGCAAAAGTCAAAAATTATATGATTGCATCTGAATGTCTGACTGCAAAAATTACACCTAGTTATCAAGTTAAATACCTCTGATCAAAGGAACAGGTGTTTATTTACAGTACAACTGCTCCACAGTGGAGAAATACTGACAACAATTAACTCAGCAAAAATCACTTTGAAGTTCATTGAGCAATAGAAATATTGTCATACTTAAACAGATTCAGCTTTGCAACAGAAAGCAATAAATTACAGTAATCTGCACTAGGGCCTATGTTTGATTTTTACATCCTTCTGTTCCAGATACATATTATTAAAATGCTTTCTGGCAGCAATATAAAAAGCTAAGCAATGCTCCAGCAAAATTTAAGCACTTTTATATTGCAGTGATTTCCATGTAAAATTTTAAAAGATCCTCTGACTAAAATCATAGGGTTTAAACATATATGAATTTGTTTGACATTTGCTCTAACGTCTTTTAATCTTAGTACATTTAATACTAATACGTGTTCTACAACTTCCAGGAAAAAATATGCTATCATAATTAAAGCCAATGGCCCACTAACATTTCTAATGAAAAAATAATAATTGAATCAAAATTTTCAGGCTAACTGGAGTTTTCATAAAGCCAACAATGATTTTCTTAGAATGAATAAAAATCCTGCTGTGAAAACATGCAGTGTTTTACATCAATCCCTACAAAACCTATAATAATGAATGGTGTTTTCAGAGTAAGTTCACACCTGAATGTACATTTCTACCAATGACAAGCATTCCAAAAAAGAACTGAAAATGATTCCATTAGTAAGTTAAAAAACAACCATTGGAAAAGAGTCGTGATACATCACCACTCACCAAGTTAGCAATAAAATTAGTCAGCCTTTTGAGCCACGCAATCACCTGAGTGTTCACATGAACTGGAGAAGTGCACAAGAAAACCAGCTGCCAAACAACTCTTCCCATTAAAACTCAATGATAAGATCTCAAATTCCCCAAAGACATCTTTTTTTTTCTTGTAACAAGATTTTATGTCTTTATTTTAAGTCAATGGATATCATCTGAACCATCAACAATATTAGAATGGGATATTTGCCTAATGAATTCTTAAGACAGGTGAGTACCATTTAGTCTAGAACTTGGGGGAATAGGTTTTTATAATTACTTAAAGTGCAAGAGACAAAGTGTATAAAAACAAATCAAATAGATCTCTAATAGTAGTTCAGAGGCACATGCAAAACAACAATAACCACAGTAATCAGAACAGATGAGAAAAACATAAGGGTGAAATTTGCATAAGGATGAAATTTCTTCCCTTGGGAATAATAAGTATGTTCCCAGTTCATCAGCAATAATAGATAGTCAACCAACAAATGATGCAGCATGTAAACAGGATTTCAAAGACACTGGCAGATTGGTTAGTACATGGGAAAAAATACAATATTAAAAATATCTGGAAATTGTGCCCAAAATACATTGTATTCAGAGAAATTATCACAGAAAAAAGCTTCAAAAACTGCATACATTGGCAATATTTGCCAAATAGGCTAGAAAAAGGCAAACAATTTAGAATACTGCAAATATTTCAAGCACACCATGTTTTTGGCAAAAACTGTTATAACATACATACAGCATTAACACGATAATGGATGATCTGCGTGCCAAAGCAGCTTCACTTATGATGTGTCTTTTTTTTGAAGAATTAAGAAAAAGGATACCGTTTTTGAAGTAGGAATAATGATTTCTCTAACCTCCTTTTCCAAAACGTAATATTCCAGTACAGAACCTACCTGAAAAATCCTCCTATTTCAGTATTACATTTTCTAGAGAACATTTGAAAGTATCTGATTTTCAACTGTTAACAAAATTGGAAAGAAAAGTATTCATACTAATGATGACTGTGAAAATACTAGTAATACTACCAAACAAGAAAAAAATAATCGCATACAGGAGAAAAGATAAAGAATATATTAATAAAGTATCTTTGTCAATCAGTACAAGATGATTTAATCAAATTAATGTAGGTTTCCTTCACCAGTTCTCCCTCTACTCCTAAAATGCCAGATTGCAGTGATAGGATTCCAAGTCAAAAGCTCTTAATTGCCATTTTTTTCTGAAAATCTGACTCCCTCATAGGTATCCATCTAAGTCTAGGATAAATATTAACCAATCAATCAAGCAGGTTATATCAATACTGCTGCATGAAAGAAAAATCAACTGTGCCCTAGTATCTTTTTGACACAATATTTCCTGGCAAATATCCAGGCAAGGGTTTTTATTGCATGGAAAGTTGTAACTGAAACAGAAAATAAAACCACGGGACAAAAGAAAAACTACATTTGGAGAAGGGTAAAAACTATTCTCTGAATTTATACAATGAAATATATTGGTAGGTAGGACTGTCATCCATGATAAGCAGTTTGGCAGAGTTACTAATAAAACTGACAAAATACTAATAAAACCAACAAAACCCTTAAAAAAACAAGCAAGAAACAATGTTTATTTCTGATCCCATTTTAAAATAAAACTCAATAAACCTTTCAAACTCAGCTTATAAATTTACTTGCCACCTTCCATCCTGAGAACAACATTTTTTTCATTTTGGATAAAATAAAATAGCTTATACATAGTTCTTCTAAAAATATATGTCTATCTACATTTCTATTAATGTTTTCCATGAATTATTCAAAACATAGTTGAATTAACTAATTTATCTTTTTTTTTATCCAATTTTTTTCTCTGTATAGCACTGTAGTTGTGATCATACCAAGAACAATTACAGCTGGAATGTATACTGTAAAAGATAAAACATTTGATATTTTTCTTCAAAAAGATTTCTTTTATCCCCTTGCATGATATAAAAATAAACAGATATCCTATAGTTTTAATAAATAAGTTCATCCATACCCCTACTTTGTGCTGGCACAAGAAATAATATAGAGCTCATAAATCTAGGGGTGAAAAACATTTTCTTAAAATCTGCCTTTTAAATAAATATTTTATGTGGCATAGTAGGCTAAATCTCCAGCATCAGAAATGTGAAATTAGCTTGAATGGCAAAATTTTCATAGTGACAAATTACAGTATGTGACTGCTTCCTTTTGTTCATCAAGAAAAATTTGCCCAGCCACATACTCCGTAGTACTTCCTAAACATATAAATGTAGTGTCCCTCAAGCGTTTAGCAAATCTAGAGAACCTCTACAACAAAAAAATAACAAATAATCTGTACACAAAATTCACTTAACTTTGCACAAGTCTTCTAAATGTTGAAAAACATTTCACAATTCTATCCACTGGCAAATTCTAGAGCGGCTCTCTCTTAAAAATATGATTTATCTACTGAAATAATTAGCAATATGCATGATACACAAACATATTACTATTCCCTTACTATCCCATCTTAGAAAATCCACACTGTTCATTAGAAAGCTGTAAATACACTTTCAGCAAAACACACTAGAGTGTCTAACCATCCCTGGTAACTTTTTTTTTCCTTTTTGCAGAAATGCTAATACATGTTGCACTCAGTGACCTTCAACCACAGAATAAAAATAAAATTTAAAAATCTTTAGAACATATAAAAGTCTTCCACAAAGATAACTTTTGTCCACAGGTATGATCTTTGAAGAGACCTTTGGATTTCCAGCAACAAGACATATTTTTACGTCTACTCAGCAAAGCTCTGGTTCTTCGTTTTAAGCAGGGCAAGAAAGCTAGAAAAATAAGCTAGAGCTTTCAGAAAACCAAGGAACAATCCAGCCCCAGACTTCTTCACAGGCTGAAGGTGGTCAGAGGGGCTTCAGCTTGAGAAGCTTGACACTTTCCTCTTTCCCACTGAAGGTTTCTGCATTTTGGGGGGCTCTTGAAAAGAACCCAAGAGCATTACATCCAGCTGGTTATATTACCAATTTCAGTAATACTTTCATTACTTAGGTGCTTGGCAGAAAACCTGCTTAGTTGCTGGAGATGCTTGAAACTGCCAACCTTTAGTTAAGGATGACAGCTGTTATTTTTAAGAAGTTGTTTCTAGAAAGGCTACCACTGTGAAGTCCTACTCTGTTCCATGGGATCTTTCTGGCATATTTCTCTTTCTGCCATTATAACCAAGTTCTTCTCTGGCTCTTCCAATTTCTATCAGAAACTGGTTTAAGATACCTGCATCCAGATACCTGTGACCACCCAGAAGCCGAACCCTTTTCCCTCTCTACTTCAGCTGTCCAGATGAATGAAGACTACTCTGCAGAAGCCAAAGGATGTGAAACAGAAGGCAAGGGCTTCCATGGCCCTTCCCAAGACCATGATCAAGGTCTAATCCCCTTTCTGCCACACACGCATGGCAAAGTTGGGCGCACCGATGGGTCTCTCCTTCTTCCAGGAGGAGTCACACGCTTTCAGCAAGCACCGGTCTCCGTCTCTGTGGGTGCCTCCCTGCCGGGGGGCTGAACCCCCACTGCCAAGGTCTGCGCGGGGGCGGCGGGGGCGGCGTTGATGTGACAGCCACTGGAGAGGTGGCTCCGGACCCGACCTTGCAACTGGGTGACCTGGGCGCGGAGGAGGCTGGCGGTGGCGGCCAACTCGGCGTTCTGGCCTTTGAGCGCTTTGACTTTCTCCTCCAAGCGGGCGATGCGCTCCAGCTTGCGCCGGCGGCACTTGGAAGCCGCGATACGGTTGCGCAGCCTTTTGCGCTCGGCTTTCAGGCGCTCTTGGCTCTCTGCGTCCAGCGGGGACAAGGAGGAAGGCGGCGGGGGGGACTCCCCGGACGAAAGACCCGAAGGAGGGGGAGGAGGCGGCGGCGGAGCCGATACTATTACAGGCGCTTCCGGCACAGTCTGCGGCTCTTCCAAAACCCGGCCGGTCGAGCCTGGCGCCGCCGGCAAACGAGCCACAGCCTGGGGAGTGAAAAAAGCGCCGCCGGCCGATGGGCTGGCCGGGTTGAAGTTGCCTAAGGTGGTGTAGACGGCGGGGGGATCCTGCCTGGAGGTCGGGCAGCAGGGCCCTCCCGGGTGCTGGGTAGGCGAGAGAGGCGCCGGGGACACCCCGAGCAGCTGGTTCTGTTTGTGCAAGTCGGCCAGAGCTTTCACGAAGCCGTCGGCGAAGCCCTCCTGCTCCTGCGTCACCGCCTGCGGCGGAACCGAGGGTTGCGGAGACCGGTACAAGAAGGGCGCCCCACCGGCCGCGGCCACCGAGGGCCCTCCGCCGGTGGGGCTGGGTGGGCCGGCGAGGCCCGGGCTCCCCGATTGGATCAGCAATTGTTCCAAGTCGGCGGCCGCC
>JAPKID020002577.1:0-13177 GCA_026931265.2 Tropidonophis doriae | reverse complement strand
GGAACCGGTTCTCACCGGTTCTCTAAATTTCACCATCCGGCTCTCGCGAGTAGGTGCGAACCTGCAGAAACCCACCAATCCCCCCTCAGTCACCCTTACCCAGGATTTGTGGCTTCCAGTGTTTTCTTTTCTATGGGAAACAAATATCTCCCTGTGTGTCTGTCTCTGTCTCTGTCTCTGTCGTGTGTGTGTGTGTGTGTGTGTGTGTGTGTGTGTGTTTCCTCTTGAACCATTTCCAAAAGCAGGCAAGGTTGGTTTTTGGTTTTTGTTGATGTTGGTTTTTATCTTCTTGGGATGCTTTTTACCATATGATTTAAATCAAGAGTCATTTCAGATTCCCACATAAATGTAAGTCTTTTGTCCCTCTGCTGTGGCTCGTTGGCTGAACCCACCACTGTCTGGCCACACCCCCTCATCCTCCCCTCCCAGTCACTCTTCACCTGGCCTGAGAAGGTAAAGTCAATGGCAGGGGAGGGAGACTCACTCCATATTCCAGAGTAGGAGCAAGGCACCGCTATACTTGCCATATCTCGTGAGCGAAATTGTACATCCAATAAAGTTTTGCTTTTGGGGATGCAAAGTTCCTGAGAGTGTCTACTACTTTTAAGATCACCAGTTGGACTGTTGACATTAAACCATCTCTCATTTCAAACCCCAATGCAGCCTACTCGGTCATTTCTGAGAGGGAGGGGAAAAGAAAGACAATGTCCAGCACAAAATAGAAAGTGAAGATGGAAACAAAGGCTGGAGCAGTTCCAGTGACACAAGATTAAAAACATATTATATTTTTAAAAGGTATTTTTTGAAAACATCAACTTTATGTTTTTGTTTTACCTTTAATGTGATTATGTATTTGTTTAATGTAGGGTAAATTAGATATTAAAAACATTATATTATAAAAATGGCATTTAAGGGCAAAACACAAATACATTATTTTAGGTACAGTTATACCCTGTATTTAACATACCGACTTACTGTGTTAGAACAAATTGTCAAAAATTATACCAACCATTAGGTCTAAATGTGATTCAAAGCTGAGATAAAGTTCCTTCTTACAAACTTTTGAGATATTTTTTTCTCCCATACAATTTTACAAAATTGTATTTTATATTTCCATTGGGCAAATATTGGTAAGATGATTGATGTCTATGCTGTCACTTAAAAGAGAAAAGGAATTTATCTGGAACTTTATTTTTACTTATTTATGTACTCAAATTTTATAGCTGCTCACCTCAAGCAGGTAATTCTGGGATTTAGAAAGCGGTATGAAGACATTGTCGTAATTTAACAAAATATGCATGTAAAGACAGAGTACTCAATAAGATTTCATTTTATTTTCAACCTATTAATTTATAACATTGGAGTGTACTAAAGAGAGAAAAAAGAACAGAATTTAACCAGTGCTTACATTTGAGGCTAATGTAGAAAGGATTAGAGCTTTGCAATATTGTAACTGGAAAAATTGTATGATTTGATAACAGCCAGAATTTAGGATGGTTAAAAGGAGAAAAGATATAAAGCTCAGGACAAAATTCTTTGTTGAATTTAAAACAATAGTAAAATATATTGTGTGGTGGACAGGTAAAATAGGAAGAATACCTAAGCTCCTAAACTAGTAGGTATATAAATATAATTAAATAAAATAAGTAGCATGTAAAAGGAAAGAGAGTAAAATGGGCTCCAGCAGGAAAGAAAGTAAAAACAAAATATATTCCTGTAGAAACATTCAATGAATATTTATACAGAAAAGAAAGAACAGCTATAAAACATTGCATATAAGAGAATTCAAATTAGAAAAAGCTATTTACTGTACTAAAAACTTTCAGAAGTTTTAATGAAGAGATATTACTGAACTGTAGAGATTAAAAATGAGTTAGAAAAAGATGTATTTAACAGCTATAAAAGCAACAGGTCAAAAAGTCAAAAATTGGAATAGACATGGAACGAAAAAATGAAAATGATTAAGTGGAAAGCAATTGCATTACAATTACATTACAATAAATTGTAACAAAAATCTAGAGAATATTTTATTTTAGAATTATTACTTTAGTAAGTGAAACTTTTATAATATCTATATTATTAAAACTAATTATTTTAAAACCAATAATATTTAAATGCTGTGATTAGTTAGTACATTTCTGACAATATCAAAAACCTGTCAGATACCTTATAATTTTAGTATAGTATATGTTTAATAGCATTTTTGATACTATTCACTATGTTGCACAATGCATTAGCTTTCATTAAACATGTTGCAAATGTATATTAAGTTATTATATTGCATATAAGCAATTATTCAACAAATCATAAACATTAAACTATATAGAAAATAATGGGTTTTTTATTTTCATAATATTCATCTATTGCTGCTTTTGACACCTAGTTCCAAAGAACAATGCATACAAATATACTAATTCCTTATCGCTATGTAGTAATACACTGTGCGTTATAATTATCTTGGTTTTGTCAAAGTATTTCAATATTAAGAAATTTAGAATGAAATTATATATATATACAGATATGCTTCCTAAGTTGTATCATTCCAACCCTTTGCCCATTTGAGAATGTCAAAGACCGTAAATGCTTTTAGCAACGGAAGGTGATGGTTTACCTGGTGTGCGTACTAAAAGCATGAAAATTAAACAATGTAGTTATCAAGTCCAGGTAACATTAAGAGCATTGTAGGTATTGATAATGTGTGGGTTATCTTTTGTATCAGCTTAATATACTATGCCCCCTTCCTGCTAGACATCTTCAGTAAAAGATCCAAATTTACTACAAACAGCATTTAAAAAATAATAATCAAGGAGCTTTCCACATTATAATCCCTCTTCAGATGCCTGCTACAAAAGCAATACCCCATCGAGGTTTTACACACTCTCGTAAAAAGCTGACCACAGAAAAGCTGATCACAGAAATTTGACTGAATTGTCATATAAGAGATTAGAAATATTTACCTTAGCTGAAGAATTTCCTTTTGTTTTTTTGTCTATAATAAATATCTTAAAAACATGCTCTGAAATTCAGATAGCTGCACCCCAAAACGACATATTCTCTTCTGTGGCAGAAAGCAAATTACAAGAGAAAGACAGAACAGGGATGACTTGAGATTTCAAGCTGTGACCTCAGAGCAAAGCACTGCTGTTATTGTCTCTCAGCCAATCTTCGGAGGAAAACAAGTTAGGGGCAGGAAACCAGCTCTCTAGATGGCTACAACATTTTAAAATCACCTGTTCTGAGCATGGTAAATTCAAGGAATTGTCTTCTTTTTTTAAAAAGGACCCCACCCCTCCCCAGTTCTGGCCTGATTTGACTGCAGTCATTTTCTGCAAAGGTTCATCTCATAATAATGAGATCCATATTATTCAGTCTCAAGATTAAAGCAAGAAAATGCATAGTGCATACATTAAAATAATCAGGATACTTCCTGCAGCTACCATTGCAGTCCATAATGGAAATATATTGATTGGATTACTAAAATAATCAACAAGAAGCACTGACTCACTGCAGCAAACGGTTGGTCCAGCTATCTAAGTTTTCCCTCCCTGCAGCACTGAATTGTAATGCCAACATGCATGGCATGATACAGCTAAATTTCTTCCTACATCTTTCTTTTACATAAAGCCCTTACTTTTGGATGAAAAAAATACATTGCCAATTACACTTTTTTCCTTATTCTAAATATGTATTATCAGCCCTGCTAGATTATTTATGCTCAATTCTATCAAATAAAGCACAGCTGTCAAACTCCCCGCTGTGGGCCAAGTGCATTATGTGCTGGTCATGCCCACACCTGGTTTAGCAAATGGGAAAAAAGCCCTGATACGTCATGTGACGCCACTGTGACAACATCAGTTTGACACTTCTGAAATAAAGATTTTCTCCTGGCAAGGGATATATTTTCCTAAGATCAGAAAACAAGAATAACAAACATTAGATTTTGTTTGCTACTTTAATCATTTTATATATATTATAATTTGTATTGCTACACTGGAATAAAGAAGTGCATTAAATGTCTTGAAAGTTACAACACTGAAAATTAAATAATATTAATTTCAATTTCCTTAATTAAATTGACAGCAATTAGTGAGAGTTAGCTATAGCCAATTACATCTACCCGTAGTATTCCTAGCTACTTCCTCTTTTCATAAAAATGAATTTTATAAAATGGGATACAAATCAAATAAATTATAAAATTGGCTTTTATGTGAAAAATTTTCCTGTCTGACTGGAAGTTGGCAAATGGGCCATTTCTGCGATGCATGCTCTCAGCCACCTACCAACCATGGAACCGGGCTGGAATGAGACAAAGATGGCCTCCGATGGCCAACTGGAACCACTGGCGGTCCGAATGGACGATGGCCCCCTGGCTGAGGGAGAGTTGCTCCCAAGGAATTTGCTATGGGCTGGACACTGACAGCCTGATGAAGTCGGCATACCATGACCTCCGAGACCAATGGGGAGCAACCAACAACACATTCGCCGACTCTGTAAGTAGCTTGTGAATGACTTGCGGTATTAGCGCAAAGGTGGAAAGGCATAGAGCAGGGTCCGGTGCCACCAGCAGCAGAGGGCGTCTATCCCTTCTGCCCTGGGTGAGTGGGAGTGGGAGTGAAAGCATGGAAGGTGGGTGTTCTCTTTGGTGGCAAAGAGGTCAATTGACAGAGTGCCAAATCTGTGGCAGAGTTGGCAGAAAAGATCTGGATGTAATTTCCACTCTGCATTGTCTATTGCAGTCCTGCTCAGACAGTCTGCACATACATTGTCCACTCCAGAGATGTGATTGGACCAGATGGACTCGACATGGAACTCCGCCACTTGCCCTGCATGACATGATGGCCCATGCATGCACCCCAACTGGCGAGGTTGGCATCCGTTGTGATGACCACCCTTGAAGTCCTTTGAAGAGATGCCCTTTCAGGAGGGCCGGTGGAGTCCACCATCTGAGGGACCTCTTCACAGATGGTGTGAGACGGACCTTCATTGGGGAGTTGCTCTTGTTGGTTCTCTGGTACGGCAGAAGGAACCATTGCAAGTCCCGGGAGTGAAGGCATGCCCAGGGTATCACTGCGATAAATGAGACCATCTTCCTGAGTAATTGCTAGAGGAGCAGCACTGAGATCTGCCTCAACCCTAGAACTTCCTGAACTAGGGAGGTTATGCTATGTACCCTGCCTTGGGAGATGAACACCCTGCAAATGGAGGTGTCTATTATCATCCCCAGGTGCGGGAGCCTGGTAGTGAGAGAAAGGTGACTTTTCTCCAGGTTCAGGGAGAAACTGTGACTGGAGGGTCCTCATGGTGATGCGGAGGTCCCTTAGGGCCTGTGCCCTGGATGACGATTGGATGAGGATGTCATCAAGATAACACTAGAACCTTATGGGTCTTTGCCTGAGGTGTGCAGCGACTACAGAGAGAATTTTTGCGAAGGTCCTGGGCGCCGACAACAGGCCTAATGGCAGCGCCTTGTATTGTTAATGTCTGTCAGCATAAGGGAACTTCTGTGTTGTGCCTGAATTGGAATGTGGAGGTAGGCCTCCTTCAAATCGAAGGACGAGAGTAAGTCTCCCTGACGAATTAGAATCAGTGTTGGATTAGATGATCTGCAAGGTCCCTTAAAACTCTGTTAATCTGTAGGTATTTTCCTGGATATTGATGTTAGTGTAAGGCCTGCCTCTTCTCCCCTTTCAAGAAAGCACGAACTCTTGAAGCTTCAGTTTTTCAAAAGGAAACTTTTATTAAAAGGAAAGTGATTGCAAGGCAAAAGCAAAGCAGGCCCTAAGTTCCCCTTAGGCAATTCTGTTAGTATAAAGGCTTTAGAAACCTCTCCCCTCAGTCCGATGTTTAATGAGCCAATCCACAGGTGTGAAGATGTGGAAACAGCTATCCTGGGAAGGAGATAAAGAACTGTTCCCAGATGCTTCTTTCAGGGGGGTTTCAGAACTGAGGCAAAACAGATGGCCCTTCCCCCTTACACATTCCCCAAAGGTAAATCAAAGCACAGGGCAGATAGGTATCAGAGCTAAAACTATAAACTAAGAGATTACAGGATATGCAGGAAACAGGAAGAGGGCAATAAGTGAATAAAGGGATCCAGGCCCCCAACTCACAAAAAATTTCGGTATCATGTCATTCAGGTAGGGATCTGACATGCTTCCCCACTAGAAAAATGAAAGATTCACCTATAAACTTGCACAAAGATAGACAATGTAATTGGGTTTGTCAGAGTACTGCGAGTGGAATTTCTTTAGTAATTTTTAGCCACCCATTCATTCTGGGAGGGGGATAAATGCTTCTAGGCTACTTGTTGGAGCCATGGTGTGTGTGAGAATCTAGTTCCTTGATCTCAAAGTGTTGTTCCCCCTCAATCATAATAGGGATCAGAGTAACATCCACAGATGGCCTTAGAGACAAAGTAATTACTGGCTTCAGTAGGCTGCAATGAAACACTGGATGTTTCACTACCTAAGTTTTTTAGGGAAGAGTAATTCCAGAGTTACTCGTTTACATTTATTTATTTACATTTATTAAATTTACACCCCGCTCCCATCTCCCCAAAGGGACTCGGTGGGGCGGCGGTTTAATGATCCTAGTGATAGGGAAAGGTCCTATCAACTTAGGTTCCAACTTTTTGGAAGGTTGCAAGGACTGTTGGAAATTGGTGGACAAGTAGACCTTATCACCCATTTTGAAAGGTTTTTGTTTCGTTCTTTTTTGGCAGCTTGAGTTTTAAAAGCAGCCCTAGCCTCACTTAGAGCTAATCTTACTACTTACTAGGTGTTTTGTAGTTGTTGTATCCACTCCTTAAGGGAGGATATGATTGGTTCCTCTACTGGTAGTTTTGGCATTGGTGTGAAATCCTGGCCTGTTGCACCTTGGAATGGGGTGAATCCTGTCCTATTGTACACCACCTCTGCAAAGGGCAGGAGATCCTTCCAGTTATATTGCTGATAATTAATAAAACATCTCAAATATTGTTCTAGAATGCTGTTCAGTCTGTCTGTCCCTCTGTTAGTGGCCAGATGGTGGGAGAGGTTTAGGCCCTGGCCAGTACTTAGGAGGCCCAGAAACCTTTCTAGAATTTTGAAGTGAACCAAACCCTCCAATCAGATATTATCCTTTGTGGTGCTCCATACAGTCTATAAATATGCTACAGGAACATTTTGGCAAGTACTTTGGCAGTGGGAATTCTTTGGCAGAAGATAAAATGGGCCTGCTTGGAGCACAGGTTTATTATGACAAAAATGACAGTATTCCCCACACTTTCTGGCACCTCTACAAATACAATCCATAGAGATCTCTCTCCAGGGTGCTGAAGGCTCGGCTATGGGTTGCAAGAGTTCAGGGGTTTCTCCCCTCACTGCTGCGCACACAGGGCATCTGGCAATGTAGCTCTCTATGTCTTTCTTGAGGGATGGCCACCAGAATTGTCTTTTTATAAGGTGCAGGGTTTTCACGAATCTGAAGTGGCCAATCAGTTTGGAATCATGGCATACCTCTGGCTAGCTGGAATGTATAATTTCCCCCCTAACCAAGCCAGGTCTTATCATGTTCTCCGGTGCTTTGTAGAATAATTGGACTCCTTCTTCTCTGTGGCAGCCCTTCAAAAACTGAAATACTGCTATCATGTCACCCCTAATTCGTCTTTTCTTTAGACTCGCCAAACCCAAATCTTACAGCTTTTCTTATATGTTTTAGTATCCAGGCCTTTGATCATCTTAGTTGATCTTCTCTGAACTCTTTCCAAGATCTCAACTTTTTTTTTTTTTTACAATATAGTGACCAAAATTGGTTGTAGTATTCCAGGTATGGTTTTACTAGAGTTTTATAAAGCAGTATTAATACTTAATCTGATCATGATTCTATGCCTTTGTTCATACAATGCAGGATTGTATTAGCTTTTTGGGCTGCTACTGCATACTGCTGGCTCATATTCAAGTGATCACTCACTAGTCCTAGTACTCAAAGCCTCTCACAGTTACTATTTTTGAGCCAGGTCACACCTAATCTGTACCTTTACCTTTGATTTTTCCTGCCTAAATGTAAAACGTTACTTTTCTCCACATTAATATTCATTTTGTCGGATAGGCCCCATTGTCCAAGTCTGTTAAGATCTTTTTTTTGATTCTGAGCTTGTCTTCTGGGATGTTGGCTATTCCTGCCAGTTTAGCATCATTTGCAAATTTGATAAGTTCGCCTTCTATTATCTAAGTCATTTGTGAAGATATTGAAGAGTATTGGGCCTAAGATGGAGCCTTATGGTATCCCACTACTTACTTCTCTCCATGTGGATGTAGTACCATTAAGGACTACTCGTTGAGTATGGTTTGTCAGCCAGCTACAAATCCATCTGGTGATGATGTTGTCTATTTTACATTTTTCTAGCTTACCAAGAAGTAGGTTGTGGTCTACTTTGTCAAATGCCTTACTGAAATCTAAGCATACTTTGTCCCAGTGGTGGGTTCCTACCAGTTAATTTAATTTAATATTTAAATTTCTATACTGCCCTTCTACCTTCCGGGACTCAGGGCAGTGTACAGGCAGCAGTTAAATCATGAATAAAAACATAGAAACCGATAAAAAACCTATTAAAAATACATTAAATAATGATTAGCCTGTCTAAAATCTGTTAAAATCCCTACTAAAACCATATAAAACTAAAGCATTTAAAACTATGCCAGTTTAGAAACTATGCCAGGCCAGCCGCATGAAATAGATAGGTCTTCAAAGCCCGACAGAAAAGGAGCAGGTCTGTGATTGTCCATAGGTCAGAAGGTAGGTCATTCCAGTTCAGACCAGTTCAGCCAAACCAGTAGTGGAACTGGCAGCGACCCAGGCCTGCAATACCCATAAACCGGTTCTCCAGTCATCGCTGCTGACACTGCCATTGCCATCTTGTTTTTCAGTTCTGCGCAAGCACAGAACAATTTCTATTGCAATGTGCATCCAGTGTGCACACGAGTGAACAGGCAGTAGTGCTGGCTGAAATTACAGCATTTTGCTGGTGTACTAATTTAGTCACTTTAGCAAAGACTGAAAGAAGATTGATTTGGCATGATCTGTTTTTAACAAACCTGTACTGGCTACTAGTTATGGCTTTATTTACTTCTAGTTGTTTGCAGATATGGTTTTTTAAAATTATCTTTTCCAGTATCTTCCCAGGTATTAATTCTAGGCTGATTGGTCTGTGGTTTCCTGAATTAAAAAGCGAAATCCAAAAACAAAAATATAACAAAAGCCCGGGTCCAGATGGAATTCCAGCAGAATTCTATAAAAATTGCAAAAACCATCAGAGAACATATTATTAGAAATGTATAATGAAGTACTACAACAAGCTAAGACACCAAATCCTGGATGGAGGCACTAATAACAATAACTTCCAAAGACAACACTGCCGGCTACCGTATCTATTACCGCCCCCAGATCAGTGATCCTGGTGGATGGAATGAGGTTGCTCTTGGCCATATTCACTGAGAATCTGTGAGAGCGCAAGGCCCGCATAGTAATGTGGAGATCCCGCACGGCCTGTTCCCTGGACGACAACTGAATGAGAATGTCGTCCAGGTAACATTGCAACTGCACGGGCCTCCGTCGGAGGTGCGCCGCGAGGGCAGATAAAATTTTGGTGAAGGCCCTGGGTGCTGACGACAGGCCAAAGGGCAGGGCCTTGTATTGAAAGTGGCTGCCGGCATAGAAGAACCTCAGAAACCTTCTGTGGGATGGCCAAATTGGAATGTGGAGATATGCCTCCTGCAAATCGATGGAAGTCAGGAAATCCCCCTGGCGGATCCCTAGAAGGATGGTCTGAAGGGACTGCATCTTGAACCTCCAGTATGTGACATGCCTGTTGAGGTTCTTTAGATCTAGAATGGCACGCCAACCACCTGGCAAGGCCTGGCAGTTAAGACTGGGAGGGCAGCAAGGCCTCACAGGCCCCTCCCTGTGCTGGAAAACGGGAGCGAGGCCTCCAAGAACCAGCACCGCCCGCCAGGCAGGCAGAGTGGTGGCAGCCCTCCGGGCACCCAAAAGGGACCGCAGGCCACTGGGCATCCATCTGCAGGAGCAGGGTATTCAAATTTGGTGCCTTGCAAAAAGAGCGCGAAATTCCGGCCTCCAATATGGCGCCGCCTGAAGCGGCAAGAAGAAAGGCACAAAATGGCAACCTCCATGCAGAGAGCATGAAGAGGCCCCGAGTCCCTAGGGAGATGGGCGCGGGATATAAATGTAATAAAATCTAATCAAATCAAAAATGGCGGCCGCCATGCAGAGAGCATGGGAAAGGCCCCAAAATGGCCACTGCCAGTGCAAATCAATGAAAGATCATCCCAAGATGCCCACCGCCATTAGGGCGAGTTGTGTGGCTCAACACGCCAAAAACGAGCGAGCAATGGTGGCGGCGGCAGCCGTGCTTGCCTTTTAACTGCAGACCGCCACCCAGCTGATTAGAACATGGCTGCAGGGCTGCGCTGCTGTCCAAAGGGCACAGACAGCAAAAACGCCCCCCCCCCCGATCACTCCTACCTCCGAGTCCCAGTGAGTCAAAGGAAGCAGCAAAATGACGAACATAAAGGGGAAAAAATAAAAAAACTCAAAAGGAAGTCAGGAAAGGATAAAAGAAAAAGAATTAATTGGAGAGTCCAAAGCCAAAGGCCAAAAAATACTGGAGCTCTTGAAAAATGTTCTAACTTGGGCAAACTGAGGAAAGATTCTGAGAAGGCACAACCTCCAGGGAGGTGTGGCCAGGACAGAAAAAGATTCCTCAGTTTCCAGGGCAACCAGACTGAAATAACCCATCGCTTTGGACTCTCCAAGCGGTGTGCTGGAAAATATATATATTTTTTTTAGTTATAAAATGGAGGAAGAGACAGTAAAGGACACAATGATTAGCTGGGAAAGAAATTTTGTGCATAATTAGAGTTAGAAAAATGGGATAAATTATGGGAAAGAATTTATAAATTTACAACGGCAGTAGCTTACAAAGAAAACTTCTGTAAAACATTTTATAGATGGCATTTGCCTCCAGCGAGATTGGCCAAAATGTGCCCAAATTTATCCCCCAAATGTTGGTGATGTAACCACAAGTCTGGAACATTCTATCATATGTAGTGGACATGCCCCATCACAAGGAAATACAGGTGCAAAATTTGGAAAAATTTGGAAGAAATTATTGAGCGAAAAATAGAACTTAAACCATTTTTATTAGGACTGCTGTAACAAAAAATTAACAAAGAATCTCAATATATAATCATACACATACTCACTGCAGCCAGGATTGCTTTTGTACAAAACTGGACAAAAATCAATACACCCACAGATTAAAATAATAATTAGAAAAGTACTCAAATGTGCAGAGATGGACAAAATGACAATAGAACTAAAAGAAAGAGAAGAATCGAATTTCTATAAAACATGGAATAGAATTTATAAGTGGCTAGAAAACAGCAGCCCAAACAGAAAATAGAAAATGTAAATATATGGTCATATAAACAATTAATATTATTGTAAATGTTAGTACTACTGTTGTTATATTATAGGTCAAGGTAAAAGCAATCAGAAGGCAATGCGGAATGGAGAACTATAAGGGCTAAACATGAAAGATGATACAGAAGGCTGTATATTTATATTGTTGTATATGTTTTGTGCTTTGTTTTTTCTTGTTGTGCTTTTCTTTGTTTTTTAAAGATTAAAACATTCAATAAAAACTATTAAAAAAAAGAAACAGATCTTGAATCAAGTTTTATGGTTAAGAAAAAGCATTATAACTAAAATCTGTAATTATGCCAACCTGTATGGTTGTAAATTGTTTTAACTGAATCCCAATATTTTGTCCTAATTTGGAAAAATTACTAATATATGGTTCAGTTGCCAATAATCCAAGAAAAAAAGTGAGATACAGGAATAACCATAAAAAGGAGCTGGTCCTATAGATGTTTTTCTGTTGTTCCACTTTTGTTTTTCAACATCTCAAATCTGGTGTATGAAGGCTTTGTGTTGAAAACAAGGAAGCTGTGAAAAGGTTTAGCCTTCCCCCATATGGCACGAGGTGGCCCCATTGTCAGCTACATCATCCTGGGTTTTCTGTTGTTATTCCCAAATCATCATCATCAATATGTCTAAGCAACCCAAAGGTCCTGGGATAGCGGTCCTGATTATTTAGAAGATGGCAGTTCTTATGCTGGTCTGAAGCTAGCTTAGCTAGACTTATTTAACTATGTTTTGTCTGCTTTTATATATTACTAAATTGTGATCTTTTAAAGCTATTGTTTACTGACCAATCTAATCTGGTAGTTTGTATATGACACTAAGCCAAAAATAAATCAAATGAAGGGTTAAAAAAAAGATGCCATTTATTAATGATAATCATAACAAAATTGATCACTTTCCTGAATGTCCACATTCATATAATAGCCAATTACTACTATGTTTCTCCGAAATAAGATGGGATCTTATATTTTTTGACCCACAAAAAATGGGCCTTGGGCTTATTAGCTGCCTTGCTTGCTGGCCGTGGAACAGCTTACTGTGCTGCTCTGGCCTCGCAGGGAGGGTGCTCTTCCTGGCAGAAGGAACACACACACACAACACACACACACACACACACACAGACTTCCCCTCCAAGGCAGCCACATCCCTTCACTATCTTACTTTCCAGCTCCATTCTCTGCTCCACGTGCAGGGGAAGAAAAGTAGACTGTGTGCCTAGGATAAAAAAAACTCCAGAAAATATCTTCCAAGTTCTCGCCAAAAAAAAAAAAAGATCTCGCAAAGTTGGAAGTAGTCTCACAAACTACTTTTCTTGCCCTGCATGTGGCAGTGGAGAATGGAGCAGGAAAGCAGGTTAGTGGAAGGATGTGGCTGTCTTAGGAGGGAGGTTAGGGATCTCTCTCTCACACACACACACACACCATCCTTTCCTTGGGAACTCTGCACAGACGCAGAGAAAACTTCAGATAGAGCATTGGGGGGGGATGTGCGTCTGCGCTGAGATCCCAAGGAAAGAAAGATTGCCAGGAAAAGTCGAGGGGGGGATTTTGCGTCTTACCCTGTTCTGAGTCTGTGCTGAGCTTCAGAACAGGGTAAGAGGAAGGAAAATCTCCCCTCCATAATTTTCAAGCTGTGAAATGGGACGTTTTTGCATTCCTGCCTCTCCCCCTGTTCTAAAGTGACCTTTAGAACA
>JAPKID020002576.1:0-13178 GCA_026931265.2 Tropidonophis doriae | reverse complement strand
GGCCCTAGGATAATTTAATTCATTTTTAACTTAATTTATTTATGGTCTTATTGTATTGCTTTTAAATGCCTGTGAACTGCCCCGAGTCCCTTTGGGGAGCGGGGGCGGTCTATAAATCCATTAAACTTCAAACTTCAAACTTCAAAAGCCATTTCATAGAACAGTATTCAGAAAGAATATATAGATTCTATAGCAGTGATGGCTAACCTTTTTGTCGTCACGTGCTGAAAGCACGCCTGCACCCATAATGCAATGCGTGAACGGCCCCCCTGCATGCCCTGTGCATGCGCGTGTGACCCACCCCTACACATGTGCCTCTCCCCCTCCCCCATTTTTGGCTTCCATGTTGGTGCAGGAGGCTTTCCAGGCCCAAAACAGGACGTAGAGGGTCTCACATGATGCCCCCCTTTTTTTGGGCCTGGAAGGCTTCCTGCACTAACATGAAAGCCAAAACGGGGCTTGGGGGCACTGCTCAAGCCCCCCAAAATGCAATGCGAACACCCCCATGCATGCGTCCCACACATGCATCCCTGCATGTGTTCTGTCCTTCGCAGCAGGGACCCGAAAGTGCGTGTGCATTTGCGGTGGAGCTGGGCTGCGGTGATGACTGGCGTGCCTACAGAGAGGGCTCTGCCTGGCACCTGTGACACATGTGTCAGGTTCGCTATCATGGTTCTATAGATATTGATGTCAATGGAATCACTCAATGAGCTATATTGCAATAAATTGTCTATGTCTTTTCTGAAATACATAAGATTTTAGCAGTCATATACTCATATATTTTTTATGTTTGGCATGTAATGTGATATTAGTGATACCAAATCTGTAAAATCTTACATATCATATATACAGAATACAAACACATGCACACAAACATGAATGTCATCTTGTATTTATCTTATATATATATATATATAGTATATTCCCTTGAGATTTCTTCTTTTTCCAAATAACATGCTAGCGAGTAAAGCATATAAAGGCAGGATGATAGAAATGCAAAATCTATTATATCTTTGTCTATCCTTCCTTTCACCTTTCCTTTGCTGCACTATCTTGTCTGTCTGATTCTCACAGGAGACATGGACTACAGCTGGGACCATACATCTTGGCATAGCAGTGAGGCATCCCCAATGTCTTTGGTGAGACATGTGGAGCCTTACCATTTAGTTTCCTTTACCATTTCATGTTTTCTTTGTTTTATTTACATCTCAGCATGTTTTCTTTCTTGTATCCTTTTTTTATCCCATGCCTGTAGGGGACAGTCAAAGGGGAAAAAGAAAAACTAGTGAGCAGGCAGTTTTGTCGGACTCTAACATCTTATCTGAAAGACAAAAGAAAATGGTGTGTTTTGGTGGCCAGTCTTTGGAAGAGGACTTGGAATGGTCTGAACCTCAGATTAAGGACTCTGGGGTAGACACTTGTAGTAGCACAACTCTAAATGAGGAACATAGCCATAGTGAAAAGGTATTGGCTTTGTGGTGCCTGCATTTTAATCTGCTCATTTGGTCTTTGTTTGCTCTCTGTCACTCATTTAAAACAGATCAAGAATACAAAGGCAGGTCTAATCTAACATTTCTTGAGGTGCAGAAAAGAAAAACAAAACCACAATTATGGATCATTGTGTGGATATTAACACCCAAAAGTATAAGGAAGAACAAAATTATCCAGGCACTAAAAAGAAGCATTGCTTTTATGGACATGCAATACTATTTTGGTGATATTATCTTTATGATTAAACAATAAGAATTATTTTTGGATTGGCATGTTTAATTACCACTTGAATGCCCCTGGGGTTGGAAATTAAATTAATAGTTTAATTCCCAGGTTGAAAAAAAAGGGGAGAGGGGAAACTGCATCTATTTGGGCAGAATTGTTTTTCTTTTTTCCCTTTCATTGCCATGTTCATTTGTTTTGTCACCGTGATATCTGCATTATGGGGTAGTAGATATATATGCGGTATGTGGTTTATTATTGCTCTTTCTTGCTTTCTGTTATAGGCTATCACTGTTGCCAAATGTAATGTGCATGTTTATTTGTGTACATGTGAGAGCATGAAACTAGTACATTATGTGAAAAAGTGCTATGATTATACAAAACCAGATGTTCTAAATTTGAAATCATTGACTACATTTTTTCAGAAATACTTAGATGTATTATTCTGGAACCTATGTGTAGTAAATAATTAAATGTTCAGATATACGTAGCTAAGAGAAAAGTTTAAATTGTTAATTCATTCAAATGAATTTTAGAGACTGAACATGGTGGGATTTATTTTCAAGTAATGTGTGGCTTTTTAATCATAATTCATTTGTTAAATTTTAAATTATTTTTTGTGTTAAATCCCCCATTCGTGCTCTTTATATTCAGAAATGATGTTCACTGTTTTCAGATCCATAATGATAAGTTGAATTTGTTTTCAATGTGTAGGTATGATTTAGGTATATTCAGTATAGTTATTTAGGAAAAAGTGAAAATGACTTCTGAAAATCTAATGGAATGATACGAATTCTGATTCCTATCTGCAAAAGCAGTAATAGTGTAATCATAGCTATTTCACACTACTTAATAATGCCAAATAAATGTGATGCTGGGATTCCTTTTCACAAATTTAATTTTGCTGATTTTTATTTTGTTTAATGTATACTGTAGCATCCTGTAACCTGGCAGCCATCGAAAGATGGAGATGGCTTAATTGGCCGAATTTTGTTAAATAAGCGCCTAAAAGATGGAAGTGTGCCTAGAGATTCAGGAGCAATGCTTGGACTTAAGGTTAGTAGTCAAATTTTTCAGTTCAGATGCAAATATTCTTTATTAGAAATAATTGCTCTTTTTAATATATCTTAATACTGTTTTTCAAAAAAAGCTACTACTTACAACCAATTAACAAAAAGTGATTAATCATAAGAATCCATTGGAATTGGGTGGCCAATAAGCAGTTGTGGGATTCAAATAATTTAACAACTGGTTCTCTGCCCTAATGATTTCTTCCAAAAACCAGTTCACCTAACTGTTCAGAAAGTTAACAACCGGTTCTCCTGAAGTGGTGCGAACTGGTTGAATCCCACCATTGCCAATAAGTTGAATACATAAATATACTCTAGAGCAAAGTTGGCAAACCTTGTTGGCACCAAGTGCTGAAATGGGAGCACGTGTGTGTGTGTGGTGTGTGTGTGTGTGTGTGTTCCAAAAACTGGAAAAGCAGCCACCCAGGGCGCATGCTGGGAAAATGATCTTCTGGTTTCCGGTGGTGCATGTGCACCGGCCATCCCACACCGTTTCTGGGTGTGGGAAGACCACCTGGCTTAGGCTCGTGTGTGCTGGAAACTGGAAAATCGTCTTCCTGGTGCATGCATACACACTGGGCGGCTGCTCTTCTGGTTTCTGGTGCTCCTGCGTGTGTGAAAACCAGCTGGTTGGCACACCAGAACCTAGAAGAGCAACAGGAGATGGCTCATGCTCCCGGAAAGGTGGCTCTGCATGCCACTTCAGCATGCGTGCCATAGGTTTGCCATCACAGTTCTAGATGCTTTAATTTTTATTGTTATAAATTTATTAAGAGTTATTAAATAATAGTTAATTAAATTAAATAATTAATTAAAATCAGAGCACATTACATTGTTCTGTGAGTTGCATTGGTAGCCAGTTTTTCTTCTGGGTTTATGACGTTAGTAATGACAACTCCCAAGTGACATAGGACTGGGTTGTTTGAGGGATTGGCCGTTTCTGGTCACAACTATTCATCCCATCAGATCTGGGAGAAGGGGCATGTTATGGGTCTCACCCATGAAGGAATATTATCTGATGGATCCCAGCAGGAGGGCGCCTCACCAATCGAAAATCATTTTCCATGACATTAGATTGGTCCTAACCCTGGTGGCCTTTCAAAAGGGCTTGAAGAAATGGGGTTTGTCATCATCTTTGGAGATCCAGTGATGGTGTGGAGTCTGCAGAATGGTAGAACTATTAGTAAAATGGATTGCACTCGCCTGCAACTTGTTTTTATATACTTTAATAATTTTTAATTGTTTAAGTGTATTTTAATGGTTTTTGTTCTTAATATTTTGATCATTTCTTTGAATTGTTTGGGTTTTTTTTTAACTGTGTGAGCTGCCCAATCACATATGTGAGTTAGGTAGCAATAAAATTTGAACAAATAAATAAAAATGTAATAACATCAAATTAAAGCATTGGCAATTCAAAATCTTTTTGGACCTTAAAAAGAACTTCAAAAAGAGAATTTGTGCAACTTTGGAGCAAGTTTGCAGGAAACAAGAAAGTTGGAATGAAAAGGCAAACAACATTGTATGAATATGTATGTATGTAACATTGAATGCGGCCCTATACTCACTTAAGTTTAAACTGAACTCAGCTAACATAAATTTAAGTAAATATAGGCTGCTCAGCCACTTCATCTGATCAGTTATATTTAATGTGGCTTAATATAGACTAGAAATATTGTGCATCATTTCCATATGTGGCTATGTTTAGTATATTTAGGCTGCCCTGTTCCAAAGTGTTATATATAATTATTTAAATGTGCCTTACAGATTAAATTTTTGATGATCTTTCCTTGACAATGTAGTTGGAAGCAACTGGGTAATAAAACTCAATCCATCAAGAATGAAAAATACAGATGCTATATATGTCATGCCCTCATTTGTATGACTTTCATAAGTTCATTTTACATAAATTCAATTTCCATTAAGGGATTTGAGTCCCATTGAAAGATCATGGCTACAGATGTGTGATAATTCTTATCTAAAGAATAAAACCTGTTATGTATTGCTCCCTGATAGTCTCTATAAGTAAAAATACCAGACAAGGTATATACTGTGTAATAATGAATTCCTCCCCTCTGAAGCTAAGGAAGTCGTATCAAACCTTGTAAATGAGGGTATGTAACACCTGTATTTCTCTGATCTGAGAGCTTAATAAAAAGAGAAAGTGAACTCAATATACCATTCTAAGGATAGTTCTTGCAGTTTAATATTTTGCCTGTATCTGTCATAGTCTCTCTCCCAAGTAGAGGATATAGTTATAATCCATTTTTTGAGCCAATATCAGTTAAATAAATTGGACAACAGTATACAATTTTGGGGTAATCTGTTCCCAGTTGTGAAGCATTTGGTTGCTTAATATTCTATTCTTATTTGCTGCTTCCTAATCATTATCCATGTTTTTGAAAAGGCAGATGATCCAGTTCATTTACATTTTTAAGGGTTATCTGCAGTTTGTTGCCATCTATAATCAAAATGATAGTGGGGGAAAAAAGACATCTTTGTGGAACTCCCTTGCCTTCTCAATTATTCATTGAATATTGGTAGTGTGATCCTCATTGCTCTTGCCTCTTCTGAATCAAGATTGTACAACTGTCAGTTCTGTTTCAAGTATTGTTGATGTCTATATTGCAAAATCTTGGGGATTACTTTACTATTGCGTGAAATACAGTTGATTAGCAATCTGAGCAATCTAGCACAGTGCTTTTTGATATTGGAATACACATATTTTTCAATCGCTTGGCTACTGCTCACTTTCCCCTAGCGATTTATAAATTATCACTTGCATTCTATCTCATCTTGCAAAGTTTAAGACACTTCTGTTAGCATTTCATCAAATCCTACAGCTTTGCAGTTTGCAGTATTTTCTAGGACCCATTGAATTTCATTTTCCAGAATGTTATTCAGTGGTACATATTAATTGATTTAGGGATATTTTTTTCTACAGTTCTTCAATATATTCATCTACTATCTCTTGTGTATATGTTCTCTCTTCAGTAGATCTTTGTCTCTCCGTGTGTAATTCATATTTCTGATGTTTGCACTATGCAGGTTGCTTCCCCACAACTATAATTTAAACATTAAAAGTTAAAGTTTAAAAAAATATTCATTTAAAAAAAATACACTATGATTCCATTATACACTTTTAAACATAGTTTGGAATGAATTACAGTGTTACAAACCATGGTTTAATGAAATTATGCATAGATTCCTGGGCACTTATATATACATATGCAAAAACAATGTTTTCAGTTTGTAGAAATGATAATTTTTCTCTCATTATAACAGAGGACTTAGATAGCACTTACAACCATTTGTTTAGCAACCATTTGAAGTTATAGTAGCATTGAAAAAAGTGATTTCTGACTGAGCCTCACACTTATGACTGCATTCCCATGGCCAAAATTTCAGCACTTGGCAATTGGCGTGTATTACAACAGTTAAAATATCCTGGGGTTATGTGATTGCCATTTGCAGTCTCTAAACAAGGCAGCTGATAAGTGACAGTTACTTGTATATTCAATTTTTGTGTGTCCAAATACCATATAAACCATAGTGAATCAATTTGCAGTAGAAATAATATACAGTTCATATTTATATGTTCTGTAGATACATAGAGCTTCTGTATATGAAATTTGTCATTAGCTTGATGGAGGTAACCCGACCGAACTAATAGATCTGCACTAAACTAGCTAAAAATATTTCTGTAAAATACCCATGAGAAAATATTGGCCTATTTTTTGTGTCCTGATCAATTACCCTGTTTCCTCAAAAATAAGACCTCTCCGGATAATAAGACACCCCCCCCCCAAATAAGCCAAAATGCTTATTTTGGGGGTCAAAAGACCCCCTCTTATTTTTGGGGGAAACAAGGGTAATTTTGATATATTTGATGTAAGTTTGGATACCAAATTAAAACTGTTCGAGGGAAAATGATCTTTATGAACTTTTACAATATAAATTTAATCATATGTTTAAACAGGTGGTTGGAGGAAAGATGACTGAATCTGGTCGACTGTGTGCATTTATCACCAAAGTAAAAAAAGGAAGTTTAGCTGACACAGTTGGACATCTGAGGCCAGGTATGAGAACTGTTTTAAATTTTATAATTGAGAAATGATAGTTCTGATTTAAAGTATGTAAGCAATACTGAGATGCACAACTGTATTATTAAAAACCTTTCCTTGTAGCAGTATATTCTTTATTTTGCTGTAACATTTGAGATTATTCATTCTTAGATATTTTTTTCTGCATATGTGATGTGTATATTTTTATAATGATAATTACAATTATGGCAGATTAATAAGAAACAAATGATAATGGTGAGAAGATATTATACTCCATATCTGTTATTTAGTTGAAAATAATAAAGTGTGAATTGGAAAATACTTCTATGGGCATTTTAATATTTGGTCATATTCAGAAACTTTTTCAAATAACTTCGTCCCTTTTAGCTCACACTTTTAAAGCTAAAAGCTATATTCAATTCAATATGTTGAATTGAATATAGTAGTATATAGACACTGAGTCTATTTAATTTAAAAGAAATTAGAATTAAATTTTTAGAATTAAATTACATGAGGGAAGAGAAAATATTTTGGATAGTAAAAAGAAAACAGACGTTTCTCTGTTTCTCATAGAATCATGACTTTTTGGTGTTTGAGATAACATTACTAGTGAGATAGATTTTTTTTTAGGCTAAGCATTTTTAATGAAGTCCCATTGAAATAAAGAACATCTGTTGTGTATAATGTGGTTGAGATCACTTGCTTATACTGGTGTTCCAAGAATTTTTCTGGGATAATAGCACTTAGGCTTATATTCCGCTTCACAGTGCTTTACAGCCCTCTCTAAGCTGTTTACAGAGTCAGCATATTGCCTCCAACAATTGGTGCCTCATTTTACCCCCCTCGGAAGGATGGAATGCTAGGTCAATCTTGAGCCTGATGAGACTTGGTCTGTCAAATTGCAGGCAACCAGCAGTCAGCAGAAATAGCCTGCAGTTCTTCACTCTAACCACTGTGCCACTGTGGCTATAATGGATTATAGCTAACTTATTTCGTGGATATCCATCTTTTTGATTACTTGCCATCAACTTGGTTGACTCTTAATGACCACATGGATAGATTTTCTCCCCAAGTTAGTTCTTCAGATTTTCCAATGTATGGTACAACCACCATCAGTGTTTCTTCCATCTTTTTATTTAAGTGTCTTATTTATTTATCTTATGTATTTATCTTATATATTTATCTTATTTACCCTATATGTATTTATCTCATTAATTCATTCATTTGGAAAGTGGCATATGATTTCATCCTCAACAGTGTCCTTCAGTTATATACAGGAGAAGCCATTTGTTGCAAGTGCTATTTAAAATCAACATCTAACATGAACATTGTGGAAGTTATTGTCTTATTTTACATATTTTTATTATTTATTTTGTTTTCATTTGCAGTGTTTTATTGAACATATATTAAAAGATAAGTATTGCAAGGTGAAATAATGTTGTACATACTTTATTTTAAGGACTAATATGCTAATTAAAGTAAAAATTTCTTTTAATGGATATATTTTCTATTTAAGTATAAATGCATTATGTATTATTGAACAAAGCTCACATATAGTCTTTTTTGGGGAAAAAAAAACTTTAGCAAATTATAATGATCAAATGACACTAATACTGATTAAGGTTCCCAGATCTTGTTTTCTTCAGTAAAGATATTATGATGGTTATACTTTTAGGTGATGAAGTATTAGAATGGAATGGAAGGCTATTACAAGGAGCCACTTTTGAAGAAGTGTATAACATCATTCTTGAATCCAAACCAGAGCCACAAGTAGAACTTGTAGTTTCAAGGCCAATAGGGTGAGTTATATTATAGAATGTGCCTTTAATTATTTAAAATTTGCATGTAGTTTCATTAATATTCATGCTGAGTTTATATCATACAAAAACAAAAAGATTAGAGAAGATTGGTTCTGTAACCAATAAACATTCATCATTATTTTGCTTCCTTTTAATACTCAAATTTCTTGATTACTGCAATGATTATTGATATCTGTTAGCTGTGATCTCCTTATGTAATGTTTCATTTTTTAAAGCTTTTTAAGACAATGAAGATCACCGATATATTTTTCTATATTGCATTTTATACAACTGAAAAGAAAAAGACTAAATACTGCTTACAATATGATTTTGATATTCAGAAACATATTCTGAATAAGTATATTTTTGAAGTTTCAATTGTTTTATTATATTTCCCTTATTTTTACATGTATTATATACTAGCTAGCTGTGATGGCTAGATACAATATGATTATATTTTGTTCTTCATAATTGCAGGGATATTCCCAGAATACCTGACAGTACGCACGCACAATTGGAGTCTAGTAAGTTTTAGTTTTTAGATGTAATATCTATCTGAAAATTGAGGTATAGCTATTTCTCTATTTCTACATACATATTTTTGTTATATTTTACTCTTCCTTTAATAACTGTTTTGTCAGAAATCAGTAAATACAATGTTAATGTGTTCTTACTATTCTTTACTGAAAAATATAAGACATTATTTGTAAATTAGAATTAGTGTTGTTCCTATCTTTTAAGGTTTTTTAAATCTCTTTTATTTACTGCAATCATTAAATAAAATGTACATTATGATGATAGAGAATTTAAAATAGTAATGTTGTTACTGTTGAGAAATGACTCTGTCATACAGATTTGGCAATTCTATTTATTTTTGAATGGGGAAAAAAACCCTATTGCGTTTAATAGACTTAGTCTCAAGTAAATTTATAGAAGATTGTAGATAAAGTGGTATAAGATTTAGCTTTGTCCCACGGTTTACTGTACAGTAGGATATACCAAATGGAACAACAGTTTCAATATAAAATGCTTGTGAAACACACAGATTTCCCCTTATATTGACTTTCTGAACTTGTTTAAATTTACAAGTATTTTTATGGCTTTAGAAAAATTCAAACATTAAATATATCACACAATTGTCAGGAGTTTCAATGTTTTACTAGCACGGCATAAACCCCCCCCCCCCTGCAATGTACTTTCTGGAAAAACAAAAATACCCATTTTTATAATTTGTTTTTCTAATTGTAAAATGTTACTGAAAGTTATTTAATCCAGGAGTAATTTGAGAAGCAAATCAGTTACACTAAGGAGCCAAATATAGCCAAACATAGCAAATTGCATAATTTTAGTCTTTAGATTTGTCAGGGTTTATAATATCAATGATTTATTATTTTTAATTATCAATCCACATTTGTTCAGCTTTAGCTGCATTGCTTTTATTTGCTTAATGCTCTACCATATTTAAATAATTTTGGTATATAATACATATCAGTTTTATAGTATGCTTTTCAATGTTTTAATGATTTTTCTTTTACATATAAACATACAGAATTATGTATCTGTTAATTTAATGAATTAAAATGAATTATACTTTCAGGCTCTAGTTCATTTGAATCCCAGAAAATGGATCGGCCTTCCATATCAGTCACTTCTCCCATGAGTCCTGGCATGTTGAGAGATGTTCCACAGTTTTTATCTGGACAACTTTCAGTATGTAAACAATTGTTGAGTGTAGTAATCCTTGTTTTTTAAGCAATAATTTTTTTCTTAAGTGACAATGTCAAGTATGCACTAAAATGGTTTTACCTTGATTTCTTTTTTCATTCAGTATTTTTCTCAATACGAAGTAGTCTACAGCCATTTTATACTATATTTTGAATATGTACTGTATATGTTAATAGTAAATTCATTGAATCTTGTATGTAACAGAATTTTATCTACATGCTCCAACTATGAACCAATATTCAAGGGGAATACAATCCTCTATTGATAGAATTAGATAATTAGATGTATATGTACAGTAATTTAAGCCACCCACCCAACTTTCCTGGCAGATAGTTATGTCAGGGACTGGTAGCCTTATTTCAAGGTAATACCAAGTAACCTATACTTGGTCTTTGATTGAAGTATCAGAAGATGCTTCCCAAAAAGTAGGCATGTCTTGATCCACAATAATATAACCTAATTAAATTAAATTAATATGTTTACTCTCTGTGCAGTTAATCATTTCTATTTTCTAAAATATTAAATATTAAAATAAAGTAAAAAAATTTGAGGGGTTCTCAGGGTCTTAGTTTGTTATGGGGCTGTTTTGGTTATTTCTCTACCAGCTCTTATTTCTTCTGTTCCTTTGTTTTGGAATAATAATAGTGCTTACATTCTACAACATATCCAGACAAGAAGGACAGTAGAACAGTTTTCAACATTCTTTTAAAGTGTAACAAAATTTGTACATGTTTACATTGGAGATTGGGTGAGTGGGTAGTGTGTACTTGGGCAATGTCTTTTTCACAATATTAAAATAATTATAATATTTTGAAAAGGAATACACAGCAAAAGTATAAAAGAGATTAACATTTTACTTATTTCATTATTAAATCTTAGGTGGGTAACTAACAGGGGGGTTTGGGGTGATAATGTGCTAACAGAAGCCATGTCTCTTTTGCTGATTATAGTAATCATAACAAATTACCATTCATCATTTTCATTCTTTGAAAGCTGTTTGAAAGGCTATATTTTTTAAAAAGACATAAACAGAGAATATTTGGATTGATGAGTAGAATTTATGGTACCATGGCTGGTGCATGACACAATTATCTAAGTGTACCATATTTTCTGAGTTAGTTTAAATTCAATCTAGTTTTCTGAGCTAACACACTGAAATATAAATTACTTTGCAGCATACTTAATGCTGTGATGGAATGATTTGTAATCTAGTAGTGTTCTGTGAACATACCTATTTTTGTTGAAAACTCTGGTTTTTTTAGAGTTTTTGAATGAGAAAGGGTCTGATTTCTTTGAAATTATTCAACAGCAGCATATCTACAGTTACTTTTGACCTAACATGATGAATTTATTTATTATAATTCTGCTCCCAGAATACTTATTGTAAGATCTCAAGATTGCAAAGCATCTTACATCAATGCTCATTAACAAACACTAATAATGAATATTAATAATAAGAAAAGAAAGCACAAAGATGTGTTCTTTCTTCCACTGGCAAGTCCCTAAATATATTTTTTTATTGGAGAATGCTAATCTAATCCTATAGAAAGAAAAGGGAGAATAAAATTAATGATGGATAATAGTTCCTGCTGGCTTTCCCAAATTTTATCTTGGATAAGTAAGAAATTATATGGCCATATAAATATACAGGTAGTCTTCAACTTACAACCACAATTGATCTCAAAATTTATGTTTAATTAAGTGAGTTTCCCCCCATTTTATGACCTTTCTTGCCTCAGTTGTTAGGTGAATCATGGCAGTTGATCAGTTAGTAACCTGGTTGATAATTGAATCTGGCTTCCTCATTGACTTTGCTTGTCAGAAGGACACAAATGATGATCACATAATCTTGGGACACAGCAACAGTCATAAATATCAATCAGTTGCCAAGCCTTGGACTTTTGATACACATGATCAAGGGGATGCTGGGAAGATTGTAACTGAAAAGTGGTCACTTTTTTTCAGTTCTGTTGTAACTTTGAATGGACTGTTAAATGAACTGTTGTAAGTTGAGGAGTATCTGTAATAGCCTATTTAGAATTCACCAAAATTGAATGTCAAAATTATGAGATGTTATTTAGTTTTGAATATTTCATGTGCACATTCCATATATTAACATACTCATCTATATTATTTGGCATATACTTAAAACTTTTTATAATTAAGGAGGCTTGTTTTGCCTGTACAATGCAGAGTTCATTCTGATGCTGGATAGGATTTTTTTTTTTTCATGACCAGGAATAGAGAAAAGATGTAGAACTTAGAACAGTTACAGTATTATATACAGTATTTTCCTTTTTGGCAGATGTTCCCTTGTAAATATCTCAATGGAAAAGAATGAGAGTGAGACTATTCTCATTCATTGTAAGGGTCTTCTCTTATTTATTTTATAAAGTTTATATAGCTTGCACATTTAAATACGAATTAAATGTTGCATATAATAAATATTAAATATTAATACCTTGGGCACAAAACAGCACATACAAAAACCATATAGAACCCTTACTCAGTTTAAATATTACAGTACATATGGCATTACATAACTTACGGTGTTGGTTTCCTATGTAATTACCTTTACTCTGGAGGATGTTTAATTCCTCCACAATTACTAAGTGTGTGTGTGTTGGGGGGGGGGTTGCCTGGCTACATGAATATGCCTTATTGACTCATGTTTTTATTTTTTATTTATTTAGTATTCCTATTTGTAACCCGCACCCATCTCACCATAAAGGAACTCGGGGCGGCGAACAGAGATTTAAAATAAATATACATAAATATAAATATAAAGTATTTCTAAATAATAACTAAAT
>JAPKID020002575.1:0-13180 GCA_026931265.2 Tropidonophis doriae | reverse complement strand
ACCGGGATGTCACGAGTGCCTGAGTGACTGTGCGGAGAGCCGCCCAGTCCAGTAAGGGGCGCAATTGGCGAATCAGGAGTACCTGATGAAACGCACCCCTGGCCACGGCTGCCACATGGTCATCCATAGACAGCCGCGCGTCCAGGAGGACACCCAAATTGCGCTCCCTATCCACGGGGGCGAGTATTTCGCCCCCAATGGCCAGTGTTGGAGTTATCTGGCTGAACCAGGCTGCCAGAAGCCACAGCCACTCGGTCTTGGCTCACTTCATGATTATTATGCTCACTTCCACCTCATTTATGCTGTGAGTCTGTGACAATTTCTTCTGGTAAAGATCATGCTGAGTAGAGTTGAGAGAAGGAATTATCAAAACTATAATTCCATGTGAAGCTGAAATGAAGTATAGCCAGAGTTTTACCATTTGCAGACTAAAACCTGGAGTTTTACAAGTCAGCAGAGAGCATACATGAAAGATCAGCTTGGTTGAGCTGAAATTCCTAAATAAAGCTTCAAGGTAAATATTTTTTAAAAAGAAATGTTATGCTACTGCTTCCTGTTCACCCACAGCCATTTGACTTCCTTTTAAAATGTGCACTTGGCATTCTTAACATTCTCCATGTGTTTAGTATATAACTTCCGTTGCCTTTTAATTAATTTTCAGATTTGACTTTAAGTGGTCATGGAGGCAGGGTTTTTTTCCTGTATTTTATCACCCAAAGCATTGGTTTTTAGAAACGTCTTACAGATCCAATTACTTTCTGTAATCTTCTGTTAAGCAACAGTTTTATAAAGCAGCCATGGTTTCTGAGTTTTAGTATTTTGGAATAAGTTATTTATTTTTAAAATTAATGTTGAAATGTGTATTACTACTTTTTGGGGATCTAGAAGTCAATTCAGGAAAGTTTTTTAAAGTTAATCTTTGGTGACAAAACATTGTGGAATTTTAAATAACAGATGAAGCAATTGTTGTATTTAAGATGGGAAACAATATGTGGTTTATTTCTGGCACTCAAAAGGGAATATAAAATAAAGAATGCCTAAGGACCCTTTGGGGTAAGAAAACATATTCTATACTGTGTAGAGATTTGGTAGCTTCAATGTGATCAGCTTTCTCTGATCTTTGTCTTCACACTACCAAGACACACATTTAGGAAAATTTGGAAAAAAGAACCATTGCTTTGAGGATGGGATAGGCAGGATAAACTTGGCAATAGATGTGTTGATTTGTGGTGGTGGAGGACAGACATTCATATTTGAAAGGGCAACTAAATGGAATATATTTTTCCTGTGGCATTATCTTACCCAGGCAGACACATTGCAATTATGGTAAGTCAGATAGTTGAGTATCAAGGTATCAAGGTAAACAAGTACCTTATCTGTTTGTTGCCTGTTTCTGCTGATTTCAGCAATCATTCACTAACCCTGAATAAGATGTATGCATGCCAGCTGTTATTGTGACCTCTTTTATCTAACCATACTACACTTGGAAAGTTCTAAGTTAAATGAAACTGGGACTCCTGCCAATATCATGCACTAGAAGAGAAGAGTGTAAAGCCAAAGTTTGTGTTGGCCTCAAGAGAATTTAATTTAAAGTGTTTGCATATAACATAGAGGCAATTAGCTTTTTCATAGACAAGCATAAAGTTTTAGGGAGAGAAAAACATGGACATACTGACACATACATCTACTTACATTGCATTCTTTTCTTACCCAGAACTTAGTTCCCTCATAGTAAAACTAAGTGGAAACAAGAAGTTGTTGCTTTCCATCTAGGGAGATTTTATGCCTCCTTGTATATAGAAATATATTTGAATAACCCATACCGGAAGTAAAGGACTGGAGAAGCCACCTTGCAAGCAGAAGGCTAAATTATGTGGATTATGTTCTGATCTAGCAAAGTGCTTACATTTCTATGTTAGTAGACTTAATATTTTTGGGAAAGAGGTTCTGGATCTTTCAACAAATTAACAGACAGCACAAATCTGGATTACATAAATCCAGATGATTAGCACTTGGTCTCGAAGAAATATTGAAAATACTGTTATCATCTAGTAGTTCCAGATTTTTACAACCCATTTAGAATTTCTAGTTGAAGGTTTACTGTATACTGCCAAAGGCTCCTCGATCTTGGTGATCGCCTTGCCTTTATTCCAGCTGTTTCAGTGACAGAAATCAATGAGGGTGAGAATAGCAGCCACTACTTCTTCATTTGGGGAATAATGTTGAGTTATGTGACAGATTCTCTGACAGTGACATGAGCATCCAGCCAATGCGATTTATGGCCTCACTAAAGTCTCCTGTCAGAGCTCTTTTGGGTTGGCATGAATGGCAATACTTTGGGCTTCATTCACTATTTCTTTTAACTCTCTGCTTCTTTAACGTAGCCAACCTCAGTCTTGACTTCTTTCTTGTACTAATGGGAATTACAGATTGCTGATGGTCCTGTCATCACAATTGGAATCTTACATCAGCAATCAGCATTGTTAATATGGGCTCAAGGCCAACATTACTTTTAAAGTCTACATGCTTGGGGCCAGGTTTGAATATCTTAATAAAAAAGGGAATGCATGCTAGTTTAAACATCTCAAAAGGGAATGAGAATTTCTTTGTGGCAGTATCTTTCTGTGTGCTATCGCATCTCCCTGTGCCATGTATTTCTGCTGCTTTTCTTAACTCAGGGATGTCAAAGTCAATTTCTTTGAGGGCTGCATCAGTGTTGTTTGACCTTGAGGGAAAGAGGTGAGCATGGACAGCTCGATGTTACTCGTAGGGGCACTTGTGGTGACGGTCCTTGCAAGTTCCATTTTTTCTGACAGAGAGATGTATGAAGCTGTTGCAGCTAAAAATGGAGCTTGGGAGCCTGTTTTCACTAGCAGAGGCACTGCGGACCAGTCCTTTATTGTTTCCAGGGCAGTCCTGTGGACCAGATATAATCATCCCATGGACTGCAGCCGACTCCCGGGTCTCGAGTTTGACACCCCTGTCTTAGTATTATCAGCAAGGCAAAACCCAGGAATATCTATCGGCAGAAGGGAAATGGCATAAAAAAGACAAGGAAGGGACTTGTGAGCAAAATCTTTTATGTACTCAATTTGTATGAGACGTATTAAATAGAGGTAGGATCACCTTGACTTTTTTGATTGCCTTTGGGGGCATCTTTGCCTTACACTTTCATGGCTGATTTCCAAAATGGATTAAGCTTGCTACTGATCTATCTATCACTTCTTGTTATCATGATGCTATGCCTCTGTTGATGCAGCCTAGGACTGTATTGGATTTTTTGGGCAATTAAAGCACACTGCTGGCTAATATTTCAGTGGTAGTAAACCAGTTAGCAACCCACCACTGCTTTGCTCCCTTAGGTTTGTTGTAAAATCACATTTCCTGTAACCTCAGAAAAAATGTATTCTCTAGCAATTTCCCCCAACAATCTGCTTTATAGTTGTGTTGGCCTTCATCTACCTTAATCCCCAATTTAGTTCTAGTGTGATCCTTCAGCAAGCTGTTGAGAGCAAATTTTCTTCCCCTCAATTTCTATGGAAATACCCAGAGATTCTTTGAATACATTACGAAGAATGCTGAACATTCTGATGTTCTACAAAGCAGGGAACTTCTACATTTCACACTAACCGTTTTCTTTACTAATCAGTTCATAAATATAACTAATAAAAAAGACCTGCTCTCAGTATATAGCTAATCTCTCCTCAGCCTGTTTTAATATCGTTGACATTTCAGACAATAAGAGTTTTACTTTCTTTTTCCTGTCTTTTTTCTTTAAACTGTTCAAGGAAGCATGCTTCCTTTTTCAGAAGAAAATGTAATGTTCTAAAAAATTTCCTTGCTGTCTCTATATTTGTTTTCTTAGAAAGAATAAGGAACACTTTCATTCAACACTTTCAATAAATGGCAAACAGTCAATAATTAGCTTTGTAACTGTAACTAAACAGAAGGTTGAAATTTGACCTTGTTTTGTGCAAGATCCTATTCACAATTGTACTAGGTATTTTCACAATGTGAATTTTTAAAAAATATTAGCTGTAATTCATCAGAAATTAATTAATTCTCCTCAATTCGTAAATTGGAGAAATCCTTCAGTTGGGATTCCCCCACGACTGGATAGAAATTCTGAGAAAAATATTAAAATGATTCAAAGTAAAGTATTGTTTGATGGACATTTAGTGCTTATGGCCAGACTGAGACAGAAAAATTCAAGACAATACACCCCCTTCCTGAAAGACATAGATCCTTTTCAACAATAAATATGATCTGGATTTCTAAGAATTTAGTTACTAAGGTTTCTAAAGAAGTATTTTCAAATAACATTATAGATCATAATACTGTGAATTTGAGTTCCAGTTCTTTTAGATGAACACTAAATGAAATGTTATAAAAAAAAGTAATAGTAAAGGATTTACAAAAGAAATTAAAAGACTTTTTAATTAGACAAAAGTACAGATTTAAGAATGGTTTTTAGAACTCAAGTAAAGTGGTTATATGAGGTTATATGCATAAGAGTAAACTCATAAAAGAGGCAAGAGAAAACACAAGCTGTTTTGGATGAGATAAAGAGAAAGGAAGAAGAATTAAAGAAACTTCCAAGAAAGATAAGTATTTAGTTGTTTCAAATTTAGAAACTGCCATCTCACTCACAGAGTATTCTGGGAAGCATACAATCAAAATAAATAAATAAAATTTCTTAACAAATTAAGTTTTTACAATGACAATTATCTATGTTAACAGTAAGAAGAATGGACATACAAAATAAAACATGTAAAAAAACCTGGTTTATCAGGTCCTTATCATAAATAAATAACCCTTATTATAAATGTTTTGAGGATGAACTTTTACAATATTTACAAAATACAATGAATTCTTTCTTATATGGAAGAAAAATGCTGGGAAAAGACTAATTTAGCATCAATATCTAAAGAGGGACAAGATTTGACTTTTACAATAATCTATAGGCTGGCATTATTATTGACTATTGACTACAGGTAGTATATAATGATTCTGACTGAAAGACTAAAAATAATTTTACAAGAATTTATTCATGAAGATCAATGTGGGTGTTCACATAAAATACAGTTGAAGGACAATCTTAGTTGGACATTTTAAAATATTTGGAGAAACATAATAAAAAGCAAATCACATTGGTTATTTTACATGGGGAGAAGACCTTTGACAATTTGAACTGGGCTTTTCTGTTCAAAGTTTTGAAAAATATGAACTTTGGAGTCAATTAAATTAAATGGGTAAGATTAATTTATACTTTACAGAAAGCACAAGTAATTGTCAATGGAGATCTAACAAAGTCTTATGAAATATGAAAAGAAACGATTGTAGGGGTAAAGATTAAAACAAAAATTAAAAGTTAAGGGCTGTTGATTTGGTGTTTGCTTTAGAAGATAACTTAGAGGAAATTTGAGCATTAATGGGAAAATTATTTTTTTAGGATGTACAAACAGAAGATAGAAATGTTAACAAAAATACAAGAACAGAGAATTAATAAATAAAACAAATTTTAAGATAAAGTAAAAAAAATCTGGGTATCACCATGCCAAACAAAAATGGTAAAAATTATCTCAGAATAATTACGTTGAGACATGAAATTAAATAAACATATGTTAAGAATCTACAATTGTCATTGCTAGAGAAAATTTGTGTAATAAAAATATCTTGCCTAGAATGAATTTTTTGTTTCAAACAATACCTATTTTAATAACTGATTCAGCACTTAAACAGTGGCAAAAGGATATATTTAAATTTGTGTGGCAGAGGAAAAATCAAAAAAATGTAGACATCTACAACATAAAGGACTGTAACAATCAGTGTAGGATAGACAGGCAGAAGACTAGCAGAGTGCATTCATGAATACCAACCAGCAGTTAGAAGACATGATAAATAATCTCACAACATTTGGACAGTCTTAACATTTTTGGGAAACCGTGTGCATTCTAGACCAATCCAAACCCCAAATGCCAGGAATTCCTAGAAGCTTGGCATTCAGACAAATCAATCATCAGTAAACGCATAGAAATAAACCATATTCAAACCTTTCAAAAGAAACAATAAAAAGCTAAGAAGGGAGGAAAAAACCAGAACACATCTTTTTCAGCAGCCAACATCCCAATAAACAGACATTAATACCAATCAAGCAGTAAAAATATCCTAATGAAGAAACTACCAATGAGAAAATCACACTGCCACCAACACTGGCCGGGCAAGCTATTGTATATAAACAAATAGCAAACTTCACACTCACACAGATAGTGTTATCTTGTTATTGGTCATTGGTTATTTTACATGGGGAGAAGGCCTTTGACAATTTGAATTGGGTTTTCCTGTTCAAAGTTTTGAAAAATATGAACTTTGGGGTTAATGGAGATCTAACAAAGACTTATGAAATGTGAAAAGAAACAACACTTAAACAAGTGCCTTGCAATTTTTTGGCAAGATTTCAGTAGTGATTTGCCATTGCCTCCTTCCTAGGGCTGAGAGGAATGATTGGTCTATGGTCAACCAGCTAGTTTTGTGGTAGAAGTAGAATTCACAGCCTTCCAGTTTGTAGCCTGATGCCTTAAACATTATACCAAATTCACTCTAAACTTGGCAATATAATGTGATTTGAATGGTCATCTATTTCTTTCTATTTGGATATCCATGCATGTGTATTTTTAGCTCATCTTTTCTCTACAATCTGGACTTTATCAAAGTACCAACATGAAGTCCTCCTCCATTTTATCTTACAGATCCCTTGAGGGTTTTCTTTCCAGAAAGAAATGCTTGCTCAAAAAATATATTGTGTTTATATTGGTATAAAGTCTATATTAAATCTTAAATCAGTGCTTGCCCCAATTTATCTATGAACTTGATTTCAATGCGGTTTTTCATTCTGTGTCAAAGCATACATAAAAATGATTTTATAAAATATACATAGAAATTTTAACTAATAATTTTGCAACAGATTTATTTCACAAGTATGTACATGCATTCTGCATTAGAACTGCAATGCATTTTTCAGTTTTAGTATGTTCCATGCCAGTATTTTGAATAGACCTAAAATGGACGTCTGTTTAGCATGTTAACTATATCAGTTCTATCATCTTATAAGAGGCTAATATTCTATTCAGGTACCTAGTTAGTAAAGTTAGTAAAACCAGCTCAATAATATTTTTTAAAATCAAGCAAAATATCTCTATGGGTGTAGAGAGAACTCCTCTGAGAAGAACATTCCATTTCTGGGTTCCTAACTGAGCTGAAAAACAGAGACATCCAAAAAAAGCCAGCTGTTCTCTTTTATCTATTTACAGTGCAGCTGGAATGATGCCCACAGAACTTCCCTCAACATACTTTTCTTTGAAAGCAGCTTGCTAATTGTCTTTCAAGGGATTAATTCCATATAAATCAAAATTACAAACAGGAACTACTGCCACCCTATGGTCATGGTCTGCATAGCTCTGAATTGTACAACGGCATCTGTGTGATAATAACATCACTACAATTACTACACTGATAGGGTACTCTGTAATTTGTTAACACCTGCTATTAATTTACATGAAAGCACATATGGCAGGGACCGCATTAAAAGCACACGAAATATTTTCCCCTTATTCTGGCTTTAAGAAACACAAAAATCCTGTCATAATTAAAATTCAAAATGTGTAATCTGATAGGTTTATTATTATATGATTTTATTCTAAAGTTATAATATATTGATAAATATTTCTATGCATAGTAGGGTTGTGAAAGTTTTGCAAATTATTTGGAATGCTTCTAACTACCTGTAAGTGTAGCATTTACCTGTTAATCATTAAAGAAGCCTAATCTTCATGGATTTCCATATAAAAGCTTAGAATGCACTCATTAACATTAATGCAATTATTAAAATAGCAGGTTTCTTCAGGCTCACATAGAAATCTGAAAAAATAGGCTGCTTTAATGAAATTCAGGAAAGTATTGCACTTGGGAAAGATCTGAAGCAATTCTTCTGAATACTTTTCTAAATTTCCACTTAAAAAATAAGGTAGCTGGTTACAATTATATATTTTAAGAGCTGCACGTTATATACTCCTCTGTTGAAGAATGTCATGAAAAAAAATATAATTCACACTCATCTACTTAAAATACTGTTTATTTGTGATTTAACATTAATTAGCATTACATCTATAAGCAATTTCCAACAACATTTATATATCTTTTTCCACAGGACACAGTTGGCTGGCTCATTCATATGCCAAAGCAAGTAAATAGAGGCATTAGCGAAAAAAGGTGCAAATAGTTCACGGTTGCATTTTTAAAAAATATTTATGCACATTGCATTCATTTAGATATAGATTTTAAAGTTATGAAAAGCATAGTTCACAGGTTACTGTTTCTACATATGTTGTAACACAACACAAAAAATGTAGAACATAAAAATTTAAGCAACTTAGATAGTCCCACTATTTTTAAGAGAACACACTGATTCCAGTATTTTGAGATATTTAAAATATTATTTCCAGATTCACTTCTGCGCTGCACTGCCACACTTACACAGTCAAAGTTCACCAGCCCTGTAACATGCTATACTCAGTTTTTGCATGCCAAATCACATCCCAGCCATATTCAACCATCTATATATGGTAATATATTTCAACCGGCAATCTGGAAGTAACATTCACATTTAAGATGTACTTCCCCTTGTGCCTATGGATGTAAAAAGGCCGTAGTTTGTTTTCATGTTTAGTGTGTATTTACAGATTTGTTTTCTTTTTCTGTTTAACTCAAAACAAAATAAAACTACCAGCAAGAACAAATGACAGGATCAGCATTTACAAATCAGCACTAATTTGCTCAACGATTCATTGAGAAGGCAAAATGTAGATTAAAATGATCCTATTAACCTCTATTGTAATTTTAAAATATAAAACAGATGTTCCATCAATTTAATAAAAATACCCCCAATTCCATGACATATATTTTATGAAAAATAATCCACAAACTACCCCTCATTTTTTCTCCATGCCCTTATTCTTTCCATCTCACTTTCCCTTTTCTAGTTTTCTCTCTTTTATTTGGTTATGGTCTTTTCCAGATGATCAGTTTATAGTGCAACATAAATGCGTCTGCATCAAAGTCATTTCATGGGATCCACATATCCTTGCACTCAAATGGTAATGCAGCCTCATTCCAGCAACATAAACTTCTTCCAGGTACTGGGCTTACTGCTTTTTAGAAGGCTATCCAAAAAGGGGCTACAGGAGTATCACAAGTATTACAGTATACTAATAGTGACATTTTGCTGGATAGTGAGATCACTTTTAATCCCCTTGTTTTGTCATTCTGTAGCCTTGCCACTTGTAGTTTATCTCATACCTTGAGATTTCAATAGAAATTTCTGCAGAAATAATTCACTGAGGCTAAATGAAACTAGGACACACGTTGAACTGATCTTCTGGAAGATCATAGGTTATCAAGATTATTTTTCTTCATTCAATAATATTATGAGAAAAAAATATAATAAGATTTAGAATTGAATCCAGTAAATTTTTATGCTCTTTATATCTGATGTCAGAAGTTCTGGATTCATGAATTATATTTAAGTATACTCTACACCAAGCATCCTTGAATACATTCTACTGTTAAATGCTTGGTTTACATGCCTATAATACTTTATATTGAATGGTATACAAAATTTTCAACATATAAAATTCTTTTTCTGTTTTGCCATAGTTAAACGAAGTTATCAATGTTAAGTGTATAAAATCCCCTTTATTGAAAAATAAGGGCTTTCTCCCTGCCCCCAACTGATAGAATAAAAAAAGTTTTCAAAAATTCTATCTTACTAAAATGAATATTTGGCAAAAGTTATTATTGATGAATGCAACCTTCATAGAGTCTGTAAAATTCCAAATGCAATTCCTTTTACAGTTTCCCTTTCTAAAATTATGTGCCACTATATAATTAAATGACCAAGGTTTGTGAGGGTGTGATTAGAGACACCACCCTTTGAGGCAGGGACAAAATGAAGATTATCAAAAAAAACATCACCCAATTACATAATGTGGCAGTAAGATTAAAAACAAACACTATCTGTTCATTCAATTGTGAAATTGCTGAAGACATTTTAATCAACAAAAATCTTCATGTGTAACTTACTCATGTGAAATTACTGTGATATTATAGTGGACCAACTGCCAGTGTTAGTTTGTGGTGGAACTACTAAATACTTAATATTCTCATAATAATTTTATTTTACTAATTAAGAGATGAATTCTTCATTTAATTAATTAAAACCAAGTTTCTATGTAATTGTTTCCAGTTCTGTACTTAGGTTAAGGCCCAGCTTCTTGCATAACCCTACCTGACCATTTTAACAACTGATTAGATGTATGACTAAAGTGTCAGTGAAACCTCAGGCCTCCACCTTTTCCTTCTTTTTGTTTTTTTTCAGGAAGGATGGAGTACGAAATTTCTTCTTCTTCTTTGATGGGGATTTGGAAGGAGAGCCTTCAGGAGAAAGGGTCTCTTCAATCTTCTCAGAAGTCTTAATTGTAATCTCTATATTCTCTACAGTACTAGTGGTTAACTGGCTGACTCTCTGGGCAAGGTCTTCTTCAACATCATGCACATCTTCTTTGCCATTCATGACAACAACTGGCAGCTCCAAAGAAGTGAGATTAGAATCCTGTAGGTAATTGTCATTATTTTCTGGAAGGAGGGAAAAAGTGATATTTTATTTTTTCTTGTATTCGTGATTATATAGAACAGATGGTTGTGTAACATTCTAAACAGGGCTAAATACAAGTTTGGATTAGAATTTTAGAAAATTGGGACTTTGTAAAATTTGGTAATCTGGGCTTCAGTTCCTTTTTTATCCCATGTTACTTTTTGTGTTGTGTTGTGTTACTCCCCCACCTTAAAGTTTCACTTTAAAGAGATATTAAGTAATATTAATATTCCTTGGGTGTCTGGAATAAGGTTTTTAACCAGGTTCCAGACACAATTGGACATACAGAATATACCTCTTGCTAGAAGGTACACTCTGCTAAGCAGCATCATTATCTGTTTATTACGTTAGACTGGCTTTAGTAGAGCAAGTTGTACTACATAATGCAGGGAACAAAGCATTTAAAAAACAAACAAACACAGAAACTATAATTAAGGGTAGGGCATAAATTAACACAATGGCTGAAATCTGTCTTTTTAGGTGGCCTATCCTAAAAGATGAATGAGATTAAGCCAAAATGACATAATAATTTATATGGATTTTGTATCATGCTTCACTTATTAAGAGTTTGACTATATTTTCTATGATCAATTTTTGGGATTAAAAAAATAGACTGTAAGGAAGGATTTACAGGCTCACAATATTGTGCAATGGCAAATAGTATTTACACCTTCCGGAATTGTAAATACATTATATACCTTCTAATTTGTCAGGGACATTTTGTGGGGATTGAGTTTGAGAATTAATTTGGGAAACAGAAGACCCATCATCTGAGAATAATTCCTGATCAGCATCTGTAGGACAAGAGCCTGAGTTAGTAAAAGCCATGCCAAAATAAGCACACAAAAAATCAGTACATATTAGTACGTACAAAAAGGCAAACAGTTTAGCCATGTTGACCTGATCATGCAAATGTTATAACACTAAATTAGATTATAAACTCATATTATTACCAAGCTATGATTATTAAATGTACAGCATATCAAAGATGAATCCAAATAATTAGAAGTATTCTATGAGAACATAGTTTCTTAAGTGACAATAAATATATGCAGTGTTAGTGTTGAAAATGCTAGTGAGAGACAACAGTAAATTAGTAATGCCCATATTATTAAAGAGCCTTATCAGATGTTTTGAATGAAAATGGGTGAACAAAATGCTAAAATACAGGGGTTTTTACCTTTGAATCTTTAAGCTTTCAAAAATAAGAAATTGGTAGGTTAGAAGATTGCTTGCTATAACTGTAGGCAACAGAACATACAGCTATCAGACCATTTCGCTCAGGAATGATGTCTTTTAAGGACTAATATACTGGTTCAAGAATATCTAATTATTATTCTGCTTTTTTGTACTTAATTTTACTTATGTGCTTTTATATTAGTAATATACAAAAGTAAAGGAAGTGTATGAGTACTTTCATTTATCCAGTCTTATACATATTTATACATGTACTATCCTATTTAAACTGATATATTATTTATGTTTATTCCAAGTTTTCAGAAAGAGAAAATAGTTTTAAATGTATCCTGATTACTAGAAAGGAATTCCAAAAATGTGGGAATGAAAAATAGACAATTAAAAAGGAAAGGCTGGGTTAAAGTCAATGTTGAGTCAAGCTAAATAGAAGAGATAGTAGTAGGCTTCCTTATATCTGAAAAACAGCTAAATGCAAGCATCATAATTTAATGAATGTAGAAATGAAATGAAAGGGAAGTTAGCTGCCAAGAGTTGAGAGAAAATAAACTGTAAGGTAACCATTTCACCTAGAAATATTTTACAGTAGGACTAAGGTAAAAAAGTAAAAAAATGGAATCAGTTATTTTAATATATAACTGATATAAGCAATGATCTGGATATAAGTATGATCGATTTATAGGCTTACTAATATATTTGACTTCATTTCTATATAAAAGTAATTGTAAGTCACTGAGATTTTAGTTAAAATTATGACAGTTATTTATTATTTTTAACTGCATTGATCAAACTGAATTTAAGTATCCATAAACAAGACTGCACTGATGACAACATAAAAGGGATAAGCCCTTCTTCCAAATCCTGAAAGGAAGTCTCCTGAAAAAAGGTCCATTGGATACTTGCCTGGAGGAACAAATGAGCAAAGTACTCCCACATAGGAGGAGGAAACCGGTCCCAATAAAGAGGGACATTTATCTTTTATATACATAGAGAAATCAAATGAATATTTGTTAAGAAATGTAATAGCAGGAAGAGCTAAATATACAAATTTGTGTATTCATTCAAACATGTCCAGTCCTATTTAATGCCCTATGTTAAGAAATAAGCTCTTGCCAAAACACCTTTTTTGACTTTTAGGTATGGTTACAAATGTATCTTCTATCAATTCACTGTCAAGAAGATATGGTAATTTAACACACATTAGATAGATAGATTAACAGAGTTGGAAGGGACCTTGCAGGTCATCTAGTCCAACCCCCTGCCCAAGCAGGAGACCCT
>JAPKID020002573.1:0-13182 GCA_026931265.2 Tropidonophis doriae | reverse complement strand
AGCTCCCAGAATTCTCCAGCCAGCAAAGCTGAAGTCCTTCAGACTTAAAGTTGCAAAGTTTGCCCACCCCTGTTCTATTATAAACTCCCCGCGCCCTCCTTATACTTACATCTGACAGCAACCTATCCAGATTAGAGTCACTAGCTAACTTTCTTTTGTCTTCAGGGAGTTCTTCCAATTCTCCGTAAAGCTCCAAGTTCAAGCGGGCCAACTTCTCTTGCATTTCTCTGACATGTTCCATTTGCTCAATGGAACATTCATTTCCTGAAGTAAACAAAGGTATAAAAAGAGCATTAAGCCAAAGATTTGATAATAATTAAAAGTATTAACTTTCCATCACGCTAACAGACAGATCAGAACTGCTACAGGATGCTTAAGAAAATGATCAAAGTGCAACATCGCGCTTTTAGTGCTTTTAGTCTTCAGAACTGAAGGGCAACATGACTTCACAAACCAGCTTCAAAAGAGGACTTTGCTTAAAACAGCATAGAAGCAATGGTGCCCTTTGAAGATCTGATAACCCCATAATTTAGTTCTTCTTCATAGTAATTCTCCCTGAACCCGTCCTTCCATAAATCTTGCAGATGGTTTTCTGCTTTCTTGAGGCGATCTCAAGCTAAAGATGTGGCATCTCTGGAGACTTTGAAGCCACATATCATTTTTTAAAAGTGGTTTTGTGGGGTGATGAATAAATATGATTTATTGGATTTACTTCACCGCATTCAAGAAAGTTCTTGTTAGTTCACCCCTTCCATCAATGTAATATCGTAAAACGTTCACAATAAAAAAGAGAGAGAGAGAGAAAATAAATTACAAATAGTCAGCCAACCCTAAGGGAGGTTTATGACACCATCTCAAATCTCAAAAGAACTCTGTAAAGCTCCACTCCTATAGCTTACAGAAAATCAGAAGTGTGGGGGTTGATAAAATTGTCAGGAAAAGACTCTTCAAGAATGCAAGCACGCCAAAGGACAAGAAACCTGTGAGTCTCCCAAGCCTATTAACTTTGCAGATGTGAGCGGCCACCAGCAGGTTCTATTGCGGCATACGGATCAAGACCAGTTAGATAAGGTAATCCTGAAATTATCTTCAGGCGAAGTCACGTAAGGCTTTAAAAGTTAAAACCAGCATTTGAATTGCACTTAGAAACCATTGTAGCCATTGTAAGGCACAGGTGTCATTTATTCATGTCAGCAGGTAACAGCTAGCACCTGGGCTGCCACATGGTGGATCATCAGAAGGCTCTAGGTGAAGTTCAGAGGCAGTCCCATGTACAACTATGCTGCAGTACAGGCCACTGGTGGCAAAGTCATAGCACATTCATTTTTACACCTTTAGTAGTATAAGTTCATTCTATTATTTTCAGAAATACAATGTAATCTGTATAACTCTACTCATATATCCAGTTTGGTATGCTTATTAAATGGAAAAGTATACTTTAACCCATCGCTGCCAAATCTTTTCCTTCGTTACCCAAAACCACATCAGAAGGTTCCCTTTCACCTATTCTGGGTAAAACACTTTAATGTCAATGTCCCTCAGGGGATTCAGTAATAAATTTGTGTGCCATTTTCCAAAGATCCTGAGTAATTTATCCAAGCTTGAGAAGCTTTAGTAACTTTAGTAATTTTATTTCTGGGTGTTTCTTCCATCCTTTGAGGCTTATTTAAGATCTTAAACAAAAAGTCAGCAGCAGACAATTCCACAAGCAAATGAAGCCTTGAATCTCCTTCCCTCCCTCACTCCCTCATGGCCACCTAGGAACAGCAAAGCATCTCACTGTTGCCTTTGAGAACTGTACTACATTGCTTGTCTTCCACATATAGGAATTTCAGTATTCTGCTGCCCTAGATAAAAGCCTACTTATTACAAGTCAACAGAAAGTAGGGCTGTGAACCAAGCCATGCTCGCAGGGCAGCTCACTGCAAATCTTTTAAACCAGGGGTATCTTTCCTAGGATCAAATGCTTCCCTCCAGTTTCAGTGTTATTCCAGAAAAAACACATTGGATTTTATGAATTGCAAGGGAGTCTACAAGCATGCCTCTACACAATGCTTAGCCATAACCAGAGACATTTGGGAGAAATAAAACAACAGCTTTTTGTCACATTGTGTTCATTATTCTAAAGAAAACATTTCACTGAAATTGTTTTTTTCCTTCCAATTTGTTTCTACTTTCCCAATCTGTTAAATAACATTACTGTCTACTTTAGTGTTGATTTTTATCTTTTAAAAACTTTTTAAATTATCTTGAGTATTCACCACAGCAGAAAACTGTTACATAAATCCATTATGTACTACAACAGTACATTGATCTAAGCAACTTGTTCTGCCTTGAAAAAATAAGTTTAATGAAACATTTCCCAATTTGTATGACTTCAGTTGCTTTCAGTTATGTGTTCGATGCCCAGTTTTTCCAGCAGTGGTCACATGAGCATTCCAACATGTAATTTATCTAGGGGAACAGTCAGAATAAAAATACCAAATGCTTGCAGTTTTCCAGAATGGAAGTCATTCAGAAGACTCAGAAGTCCTTTTTCCATTTCTTGAACATCTGAAACATCTGTGAGAAATGAATGCTGGATTGGAGCTGACTGGGCTCCTTTGTTTTCCACTCCTGGTGTTTTGGCTTTCTCTTTCACACCTCTAAGACAGAAAAGTTGTCATTTAGTTTGGCTTGCTACTTTGAATGTCCCACCTCAACAAATGCTCTGAAGCAGGGGTGTCAAACTCGTGGCCTGCAGGCCAGATGTGTCACGTGCTGGCCACACCCACCTCCGGTTTAGCAAACAGGGGAAAAGTTGTGATAAATCAAATGACATGATATGTCACATGACAATGTGATGCTGCGAATTTGACACCCCTGCTCTGGTGGAAGAACTTAACCCCTTTTCTCCCAACATATACAATTCATTATAGGAACTCAGGTTATGATTCATAGGATTAGTTTCTAAAGCTACCAATGAAGTAGATTATGTATTATATATCCATAAATGTTGCTTTCCTTTATCAAGAAGGCTAATGGGAAACTGCTTAAATACCTTAGGAAAGTTTTCACTCTCTGGGAAAAGTCTCCTTTTTCTTCTCTTAATTGGTATGGAGCAACTATTTCAATTGTCCCACTAAGTGAAGTTAGCTTACTGCAATGTCTCATTTGGACAAATCATGATAGGGATTAGCTTTGTTCTGACTTTCCCAAAAAAAGATTCTGTATCATATACACCTTCCCCATTCCATAGCCCACATTAATCACAGTATGCTAATTCCACACTTTACCCTTAAACACTGAAAGAACTGATCTGGTATATTTCCGTTCCAAGCTATTCTTATTCATACGCTTCTCTTCTTGTACCAAGTACAAGAATTTTTTTAAAATGGTTATTAGGGCTGAAGTATTATCCCTTTTTAGAAATCCAGACAATATTTTTCAGAATATGCAAGCCTTGTTACAATATCCAGCTCCCTCAATTTTTAGCATTCTTGCATTGTACAGGAATGTTTTAAGATTTAGCTTTTAGTGAGACAGCTGACGTCCTGTACTAGCTTTCTGGCCTCATGTTTGGGCATATCTAGGAAGAGATATAATGTACAGCTGCTACCTTATCTTGACCATCACGACCTACTATCTGATCAGTTAAAAGTAGCAGAATCATTGGGCGTCTCATGAAGAACTTGCTTTTTCACTTTCTTATATTTTGGATAAACAGAGTTATGCTGTATTTAAGCAGAGCCTGTTATTTTGATTCTTGTTTTGCAATTGCATTATGTCCCTTGAGCAGGAGATTCCAAATATGCCTAGATATTTGCTATCAAATCTTTATCCTTGGATGTAATAATCAAATTTATATGTCACTCAGTTTGAGGTAACTCAGAGTAGCAAAGTAACTATCTCATGTGCTATCAAAGTTACTAGGACCTTCAAAAGAAGAGTGAACTTGCATTGTATATCACTATTCCTGAAAGAAAAATATAAGCCCATTTAAGGGCTGAATGTAACAGGAGTTCACATATATACCTTTAATGTATCTTCAGCAGCCAAGAACTCATCTTTGGAAATAATTTTCTTTGACTGTGTTCTGAGTTTACATTCAGAAATACTTTTGTCTACAGAACACTGTACAAACAAATCCAGGAGGAAACACATTGTTTTATTGTTGAGTATTAAGAAGAAAAGAAGAAGAAAACTTATGAGAAATGTTCCTCGTCTCGAATAATTAGGAGAACTTCCACTACTGCCTTCATTCTGCAATATTCATTAGACCTTGACATGGCAATGCATTTGTCCTAGAACAGAGACATTTCAGGACCTAACCAAAGGATGCTATCTCTTTTTTCGGGACATGTCCTGTTCCATTTTCTGACTAAAACATTCCTTGCCAAATCTAAAAAAGAAACAAGTCAATAGAGCAGCTGAGATGTTTCTCAGACCATATTTGAATTGCCCTGTAGTTAGTTTTTCTTCACCCCTACTAGAAGCAAGTAGCTCTGTGAAACTTGAAGTCAGGTATAGGAATGCCAAAACAAAAACAACAAAACAGCACAATAGAATGTTAGTGGCTTCTATTCTTTGTCTCAATGATATTTTGAATTATCTCCTCCATATGCTGAAATGACTGCCCTGTCAGCTTTATTTTTTCAAACAGTGTTGTGTTGATTGGGTTTTGTGAAAGACTAAGAGCAAAGTTTCCTTGAACACAATTGAAGTCTGGCCTCTTGATCAGTTTTTTTTTAAATATTATTTTAACTAACAGGTTTCATCGCCTGAAAATCTTTTAAAATCCTTCTTCTATGGCATCCATCTTTGGAAGCTCTAGCAATGCCAGATGTTGTCTGATATCTTTATTTTTCCATTGAAGATATGGTTCCACTTCGCTTTTCATGCTTTTTGAAAAAAAAATCTGAAAAACTGTAGCATCTGGGCATTAGAAAAGCCCTGAAGATGAACCTCCTTAATTGTTTCAAATTATAGGGATGTCGAGTTCCTGGTGCTCTCAAAGCTGGGCTGTTTGCTTGCAGATATTTCATTACATTCATTCTCCTTGGTAATTCTTTGATTAAGAGAAAACGACATCCCCACCAAAACTGGCAGGGCAAGCTGCTGTATGAAAACAGGGAGCAAACCCCACACTTACTCACATTGATGTCACCTAGTTGGGTAATGAAACATCTGCAAGCAAACAACTAGCTCAGAGAGCTCCAAACATTTTACGGTTCAACTACAAGTTACAGATATTCTCTTTTATTGCAATTACAGGGTTGGCAGAAAATGTCCACTATTACTAGTTTTTTTTTGGGGGGGGGGTATATTTTATCTCCCCTAAAATCTTGTAAAACTTCAAAAACCATCTTCCTTGCCCTGCCCACCTGGGGTGACATGCAAAGCTCCATGAAGAAAAGGAAGAAAAGTAATTTTGTTTTTTGTTTTATGTACCATTTTTGCAACTAGTAAAGATCACACTCCATTTTAAAAATACAAAACTCTCCCTTAGTTAAAGAAGAAGCATATGTTTGTATATGTTTAATTAATCAATCACAATAGAACTAAAATTAATTTGGAACCAAATATTGCCTCTAATGACTAAATTCATCAATGGAGTTTGGATGATTTCAAAAGGGGCCAGCATCCCTGAGTTTGTCTGACCCATAACCCTCCCCAAATGAGAGGGGTGGGAAACTTCACACCAAGGATCTCCAGGGGGAAAAGGTTCAAAAAAGGAGATGCCACAGACAGCTTAGCATGGCAAGCTGGATGGTTTGTGGACCAGGTATTCGTTATCCCTTAATGTCTCCCTGCCTGAAAATTGTACAGCCGGCTTGGACTGCCAGTAGCACATTCCATATAAAACCTTACCTTTTAAGCTTTGGTCTTTGTAAATGAACCTGGGATGCAGAATTGGCAAATGCTGTACTTTTGCTAGAAGGCACAGTGTTTTTCTTATTGTTGTGAACCTGACTGACATGAGTCATGGATGACTTGGGACTTCTCCTTTTGTTTTTTTTCTCCTCCATTTCCTGATTCTTTTATCTTTTATTATAGAGGAAGAAAAATAGCAAATATCATTTATATATACATATGCTTATCATATCGTGATTTCAATGGAAAAACAATTTTGCAGTGTGTATTTTTAAATTTCATAAATCAGCTTGATTTTGTTTCCCAACCATCTTGCAACAAGCCAACTCAGATATACTAGAAATCAAAATAAATCCTCCAAATTAAATTATCACCACAATGCAGCATAGAAAGAAAGCACATAGAAAGACAGCACAATGCAGGCAGACAGGCAGGCAAGAAGGAAGGAGAGAGAGGAAGGAAGGAACAAAAGAAAGAAAAGAGAAAAAGAGAAAAAGAAAGAAAAAGGAAGGAAGGAAGGAAGGAAGGAAGGAAGGAAGGAAGGAAGGAAGGAAGGAAGGAAGGAAGGAAAACCTTTGCTACACAAATGGACAAACAACTCATCCTCACCCATCCCCACATGCATTTAGTGGTGGATGAAGGAAAGTTGTTGATATTGATATTAGTAATTGGTTAGTTGTCTAATGAAACATCTGCAAAAAAACCCACTGAGCTCAAAGAGCACTTCAAAAGGACTTCACAGTTCAACCCTGCACTACATATATTGTCTTCTTTTTATATCAGTCAAAGGAACAAGCCAGCTAATTGCCTCAAAGAATCTCACCAACTGGCACAGTAAGTACATTGTTGAAAGACAGGCAAGTTAATGAAAGAGTTACATTTCTATTGATCTTTTTAATGACCTTCTCATTCCTGACACAGCTGATTGTGGTTTAGTTTCTGACAGTTAAAATCGTTCAAACAAATAGTTTAAATAGTTTGATTTTAAAAAAAACTTGGTTTGGGATTAAAACAAATTAAGACCGGCCCCTCACCTCAGTGTGTTTGTTCAGTGTTCTCTGTCCCTCTCTTCTATGTAATGCCTATAGAATTGGTTCACACAGACTTGTGGTACATTGATGACACTGTGTTTCTAAACACACACCACCTGTACAAGCCAGGTATTGGAAAAAGACAAAGACATATGACGTTTTATATACACTGATGCAGAAACCTGAGTAAAATTGTCTGGCTTAAAAATTAAATAGAATAATTAAATTAATTATTTAATTATTTAACTGATTAAAAATTAATCGATTGCCAGAATTGATGTAGAAATGCTGGGCCCAACCTCATCAGAAAGCTGAACTCAATGACTTCATTGAGAATTTACCACCATAGGGATCAATACAGTGACTGCAATATTTATAGTTTAAAAATTCTGTCTAATCCTTTAAAGAATAATATCTAGTAATTTTGTTCAGTGGACTGCTGCTATATTCTCTTTCCTCTGCGTAGAATGTTTTTATCCTGCTTATAGCCTGACCATTGACCTGGATTTTTCTAAAGAACCGTGCTGTATTTATTCTACTGACACCAGAAATGGCATAGCATTTGAAAGAAAGTTTTGAATGTGTTCAAAACTGCTTTTTGGCATTTAAAATGTATTCATCTCATTTCTTGTGTATTCATAGATACATGCACATTAATTTTCCAAGAATGAAAATAAAATATATAGCAAATCTCAAAAAATATATAAAGAAGGAGAAAGAGCTACTATGTCTATTTTATATATACCGTGACTTGGGTGCGGGGTATAAATATGAATAAAGTAAAGTAAAGAACAGATGGAAACTAGTCAAGGAGGGGCGCAACCTAGAACTAAGGAGAAATTTCCTGAAATTGAGAACAATTAACCAGTGGAATGACTTGATTTTGGTAGTTGTGGGTGCTCCATGATTGGAGATTTTAAAGAAAAGATTAGACAGCCATCTGTCTGGAATGGTATAGGTTTTCCTGCCTGAGCAGGGGGTTGGACTAGAAGACCTCCAAGGCCCCTTCCAACCATGTTATTCTGTTAAAACTATTTCTATATATTTATTTAATTCATACGCCACTGATCTCCCCTGACAAGGTGACTCCGGGAGGCTCACAAACTGTAAAAATGTAAATTGAAAACAATTAAAATGTCTTTCTGTGTGCTTCCCATTTCTAAAGGACAGGAAAATTTGCTCCTTAAATTTGGGCGTCACACCAACATATGGAATCTTCTATTTCCTGTTTACTCACTGGCCTTGAGGGAGAGATGAAGCCCAGAGATCAGTTGAGAAGGTCTCAGTGATTACCAAAACTTCTGTAGAAAATGGACTTCAGCTCACAGAATTTTCCAGCTAACCTGCGTGGACTTCAACTCCCAGGACTCCCAGTCAGCATGCTGTCTGGGGAATTCTGGGAGCTGAAGTCCGTCCATCTTCAAATGGGCAAGGTTGAGAAAAACTACATTCTCTGCCACTCGGTAAATCAAATAATCTTACTTTCAAGTAAAAACTTGAGATGGGGGTATGAATTCTGCACAGCTTCATAAAAATCTCCAGAGTAAAGTTCTTACCAGCAGAACAAGAATCACTGGTCCTTGATAGATGTAATCTATGTATTTTCCCGGTTCTTTTCCAAACCAGCACCTGAAAATAGACACCATGTATTAAGGTAATATAAGGAGAATGAAAAACAGCGAAGGGGGAAAAAAATTGACGAAAGAAGAGTGGAAGAGGAGAGATAGAGGGGAAGCTTGAGAGGGTTGTGTTTGGATGGAGCTGATGAAATGGCAGAAAAGAGAAAAATATAGGAAGCAGTGAATAAGTCCAGCGATAGTAAGGATGTTTGGTGAGCACAGAAAGGAGCACAGAGGAAAAATATTGAATGCTGTAATTTAAATTCTATTACCTGATAACCCGACATTCCCCCAGTATTTATTTATTCTAATCCATAAATTTGTCCTCAAAAATAATTCTGGACCTAATGTTAGATTTATGGAGTCCTGTGAAGCTGTTACCATGGCAACTCCACTGCGCTGTACAGAGGAAGCCATTTTACGGCAGTATGGTAGAAGCCATTTTAAGGCACAACAGGCTGTATCTTAACAGAACATCCCCCCCACCCCCCAAGGGGTTAGGGGTGCCTTACCCACCCAGTATTTGTTTCCAGAGAGTAAGTCCTCTGTGTAGAAAGTTTAGTTGAAATTGCTCGAGGCGTTCAAGAGTTATGCTGGAACCTACACACACACACACACAGCCATTTTTATATATTTGTGTTTTCATTTGTCTCCTCTCCTTGTTATTTTCTGCATTATATATATGGGTAGTCCTTATCTTATGACTGTAATTGAATGTGGAGTTACGATGTAAGTCAAGCTGGCTATTAAATGGCTCATCCTGTGACTGACCCAATTTTACAACATTTTTTGTGTTGGTCATCAAACTGAAGCCAAGATTGTTAAGTGAAGCCATTTCCCACAGTAAATGGTTTTTCTGGCAAGATCATAAATCATGTTTATGTCACCACAGGATTCTGCAAATGGCAGTAAATGTGGGCTAGTTCCTGAGTGCCCAAAACATTAAGGATTAGCTGTATGGATGCATGAGCTAATACAGCTAGTCCTCAACTTACAAGTGTTCATTTAGTGACCATTCCAAGTTACAGCGGCACTGCAGAAAGAGACTTAGGACTGTTTTTCACACTTATGACTTTGTGGTCACGTGATCAAAATGTAGATGCTTGAGAACTGACTCGTATTTACGACGGTTGCAGTATCCTGGGGTCATGTGACCTCTTTTGGCGGCCTCCTGACAAGCAACATCAATGGGGAAGCCAGATTTATTTCACAGCATTTTGACTAAGTTAACAGCTTAACAACGGTGGTGAGAAATGTAAAAAATGGGGCAATTCACTTAACAAATCTTAAGGACTACCTGTATGGATTTAGCAACAGAAATGTTGGGCCATAAGTCAAGGCCATAAGTCGAGGGTAAAGGTTCCCCTCGCACCTATGCGCTACTCATTCCCAACTCTAGGGGGCGGTGCTCATCTCTATTTCAAAGCCGAAGAGCCAGCGCTGTCCGAAGACGGCTCCGTGGTCATGTGGCCGGCATGACTCAACGCCGAAGACACACGGAACGCTGTTCCCCTCCCACCAAAGGTGGTCCCTGTTTTTCTACTTGCATTTTTTTACCTGCTTTCAAACTGCTAGATTGGCAGAAGCTGGGACAAGGAACGGGAGCTCCCTCTGTTGCATGATGCTAGGGATTCGAACTATTGAAATTCCAACTTTTCTGATCGACAAGCTCAGCGTCTTAGCCACTGAGCCACCCTTCATAAACCCCATATACACCGAATAAAAGATATGAATGTTGTGGTGTTCCTACAGCCATGAGGGCGAACCTATAGCATGTGTGCCACAGGTGGCATGCGGAGCTGACCAGCTGACTTCAGCCTTCTTTTGAGGCCATTTTGAGGCCATTTTTTGCCCTCTGGAGGCTTCAGGAGCGTCCCTGAAGCCTCCGGAACACATAAAATCATCCCTACAAACAAACCGGAAGTTCGGGAAGAGACTTTCTGTTTGCTCATAGGATTGGTTTCAGCCCTCTGGAGCATTCAGCAGCTTCCCTGACGGCCCCAGAGGACTACAACCACCCCTACGAGCAACCCAAAAGTCACTTCTGGTTTGCTCGGAGTGCTCGGGTGCGTGTGTGTGTGCGTGTGCGGGGGGGGAAGGCTGTTTTTGTTCCTTGAAAGCCTCTGGAGCCTGGGGAGGGCGAAAATATAGTGCCAAAAGCGGAGGGGGAGGATTGCGCGTGAATGCATGTGTGTGTGTGTGTGTGTGTGTGTGCGCACATAGTAATATGGGGTGGCACACCCCAGCGCACAACCCCCCTGCGCTCCCCCCCCCATTTTTGGCACACGAGCCACAAAAGGTTCGCCATCTCTGTCCTATAGGAATGATTCTCAGTTACGCCTTTGCAATGATGGGGATTTGTTTTGTTTTTCAGCTTAATTATGCCAATGAGACTGATGGATACTCTATTTTAGCAGATCCAGTTGAAGTATACTTCACTTCTGTTCCAACCTCCCCTGTTGCTCTATTAGCACCTTGCAGAATCCAAGGCATCTGCCAATTATTTTTTCTCCCACTGATCCTCAAACTCTGAAGAGGCAGGATGGAGGAGGGTTGATGTACCACGTTCGGCTTCTCACCTACCTTCTTTCCATGAAGCTCAGAGCATCGTTAAGTGACTATGGCACGCCCTAATGTGGAGACTTGTAGCATTGAAGCCTTATTTTGAATTTAATTGTGAGGGTTCTTTCTTTCTTTTTCTCTTCTTCTTTTCCTTCCTCTCTTTCCTTTCCTTTCCTTCCTCCTTTTCTACTTTCTTCTCCTTCATATCTTTTCTACCATCTTCTCTTCCTCGTCTTTTCTCTTCCTCCCTTTCTTCTGCATCTTATCTTCTTTCTTCCCCCCTTCCTTCTCCATCTTCTTATCTTCCCCCCTCCTCCCCATCTTCTCCTCTCTCTTCCTTCTCCATCTTTTCTCTTCCTTCTCCTCCCCCTAACTTCTCTTATCTTCTTTCTCCTCCTCCATCTTTTCTCTTCCTCCTCCTCCTCTCCCTCTTCTTCCCTATCTTCTCCATTCCATCTTCTTTCTTCCCCCTTCCTTCTGCTCCCTATCTTCTCCATCGTATCTTCTTTTTCTCCTCCTCTCTATCTTCTTATTCTCTTTTTCTCCTGCATCTTTTCTCTTCTTCTTCCTCCTTTCTATCTTCCCCATCTTATCTTCCTCCTCCTCCATCTTTTTCTCTTCCTCCTCCTCCCTAACTTCTCCTCTATCTTCTTTCTCCTCCTCCTCCATCTTTTCTCTTTTTCCTCCTCCTCTGTATCTTCCTCCTCTTATCTTCCTCCTCCCCCTCCCTGAAAAACTGATTTACAATTGTTCTTTGCATTTAATGACTCTTATTGCATTCTGTAATCAAAATCCAAGTGTTGGCAATTGCTATGTGTTTGTTATGGCTGTTGCATCATCCCAGGTCACGGGATCGCCACTTGTGACCTTCCCAGCTGGCCCTTTGACAGGCCAAGTGAATTAATTTATCGACTGCATGATTCACTTAACAATTTCAGTGATCTGCTTAACAACCGTGGCAAAAAAAAAAGGTCAGAGAATGAGTGTTCTTCTTTAACAATTAATTGCCTTGCTTAGCAGTGAAAACTCTGGTCATAAATTAAGGACTATTTGCATGAAGCAATCTTGGCTTGATTTGAATTCATTTCATATTTTTTCTGTGCCAACTTTCTCCTAGGATCTTGAAGTAACCACAAAGCCCTCTGAGACCACAAGAATGTTCCCCCCACCCAAAAGAATTAGTAATTTTGGAAATGGCCTAGGTCAGCGACGGCTATCCTTGTTGTTGTCATGTGCTGTGTGTGTGTGTGTGTGTGTGTGTGTGTTTGTGTGAGCGGCATGCATGCCCGTAGCCATAATGTAATGTGTGCATCACACACACACACAAACCTGCATGCCCAGTTCCCCCATGTATGTGTGTATGACACCACTCCGCCCCATTTTGGGCCTAGTAGGCCTTTCTGCAGCCTCCTGGGAGCAAAAATGGGCCACGGGGGGGGGGGAGGAACACAATGACCATAGGCCCCTGCCCATCCAGGCAAATCTCCTGCACGTGCCCTGTCTTTGCGCATGCATGGCACAGGCCTCAAAATCATCTGGCTGGCAGGAGGCGCATGCACATGTGCAATGGAGCTGACCTGGGGCGATGGCTCGCATGCCTGCAGAGAGAACTCTGCATGCCACCTGTGGCCCGAGTGCCATAGGTTCGCCATCCCAGGCCTGATACATTATCCTGATGCAAAGCTCATTTTTGCTGACACTGTGGCTTGGAGAAAAGCAGAGAGTACGTTGAATCATTTTTCTACTTACTGCTCATTTTCGTAATAAAGCTTGCAGACAGCCCAGGCAATGATAATGGGGCAAGGAATACCTGTAAGACAAAAAAGGTGGGGAAAACACAGGATGGAAGTTCTAAGAGGCTCCTTCAAAGCTTGGAAGAAAAGCAGCAAGAATTGTCACAAATTCACCGCTGTAATGGAACCTTTTCAGAAGTCTGAAGGAGCAGAGATGGGCTACATCAAAGATTTGTTTTCCTAAAAATACTAGAATAGTGTAGGTTTTATGGACCCTTTTAGACATTTGCTTCAAAGAAAAACTTTGCTGTACATCTTCCTATCTATCCATCCATCCATCCACTCATGAAAACATTCCATTTCCCTTGCTTGCTTGCTTGCTTG
>JAPKID020002572.1:0-13182 GCA_026931265.2 Tropidonophis doriae | reverse complement strand
TATATTGTTTTATATTTATATTGTATTATGTGTTTTTTAAGTATCCCCTGTACGCCGCCCCGAGTCCCTTTGGGGAGATAGGAGTGGGGTATAAATTTAATAAATTTGAAATTTGATGTCTAAAATCTTGTCATAAAACCGCAGGGGCTCATCCAGGCAGTTTCTGGGAATCAAAACCAACTCAAAGGCACAAAATAAATGAAAATTAAAATAATAATGTACATTTTTAAGTTAAAAATTAAAAATCAAATTCTAATACAGCACAGAACAAGAAAAAACTCATTTATCTTAGAGCCCATAGTTGGAGGGAAGGAGAACTTGTATAGATTAAAATTTAATAATAAATTACTTAAATGTGATTATTATATTCCAAAAAATAGTCCATTATATAAATTACATTGCATATATTTCCATCCAGATAATGTTTCAACAAGAAAAATTCCTGTATGAATTATTTATTATTACAGAAGTCAGTCTTGTTTGAATTAGTATATATAAATTATAAAACTTCTCAAAACGCTGCAGGTTCGTTAATATCCATCATAAAAAATGTGCCCCACTTATTAATCTTCTACCTTACTTTGTCCATATATCTGCTTCTTTCAGGATAGACATATAACATCAAAAGTTTGTGTAAGTTGAGATAGCGAATCTGTATGAAGAAAAGATTAATCAAAGAATGCCACTAATGAAGGAATGCTTACTATGAAATGGTGATGGTTACAACTGTGGAAAAAGATTAATCTTAATGCCCTGCCCATATTTCCTTTGTAGAGGAGAGGAATCAGGCTCTAAAGAAAGAAAGAATTGTATGACAGTCGTATAACCCAAATAGCTATTGTTAAAATTGTTGTTGTGATATCCACTAAAATATGCTCTTTATTCTTTTCCTACAGGGCTGAGAAGGAGTGAGAGCCTATCAGAGAAGCAGGTGAAGGAAGCAAAGTCTAAATGTAAAAGTATTGCTCTCTTACTAACAGCAGCTCCAAATCCCAATTCCAAAGGAGTGTTGATGTTTAAGAAGCGTCGCCAAAGGGCCAAAAAATATACTTTAGTTAGCTACGGCACTGGGGAACTAGAACGTTACGAAGACGAAGGTGAAGAAGACGAGGGTGAAGAAGGTGAGAAGGAGAACACTTTTGAAGTAACTCTATTTGGCACAAGTGAGTCAGAAATTGATGAAGATTTCTTCTCTGACCTGGATAAAGAAGAACGGATTGTGACATTTGATTGGGATACTGGACTACTTGAGATTGAAAAAAAAACCAAACGTGGGGACGAGATGTCACAGCTGCTTCCAGAGACCAAGGGCAAAGGGGCACTCATGTTTGCCAAAAGACGTCAAAGGGTAGACCAGGTCACTGCTGAACAAGAAGCAACGAAGATGCAGAGCATGCCTAGAATTGAAGCACACCGAGAGGCCACTTCAACAGAGACCATCCAAAATATGAGTTCTTCCTTTTATCAAACAAAACAAGAATCTGCCAGAATGCAGAAAAGCCACATAAGCAAAAGCTACATAGAAATGAACCATAGTCCTAGGACAATAGTTCAGCAAAATGACATCAGGGTTGTCCCAGAAATAAATATGATGCATCCACCTGCAGAAGCTGTTACCTCACCTAGTTCGAACAGAACAGCCAAGCCTTTCCCTGGTGTTCAGAACAAAGTGGCAGTTCCATTTTCACCCCCAAGAAACATGGTTACTCTTCCCTCTGAGCTACCTGCTCCACCTCCTTACACTTCAGTTAGCCCACCACCTGAAGCATTATATAGAACTGTTTTGACTCCAGTGGCCACGAGCATGCATCAGTCAACTTTGTGGTCTCCAACAGAATCAACAGAACAGATTGCATCCAGGGATGAACGGATTGCTGTGCCTGCAATAAGAACTGGAATATTACAAGAGGCCAAGAGAAGAAGCACTGCAAAGCCTATGTTTACATTTAAAGAAGCCCCCAAAATGAGTCCAAATCCTGCTCTTTTGTCCCTCGTGCAGACTACAGAAGGTAAAAAATCTGCCACCGGTGGCTTTGAATCAGGTCCTGAAGAAGACTACCTCAGTTTGGGAGCAGAGGCCTGCAATTTCATGCATATCCAGGCTGCCAAACAAAAGATCCCACCCCCAGTTGCTCCCAAACCTTCAGTAAAGGTTTCTCCAACTGCCACAACACCTATTTCACCAGTCTGGTCACCTCCAGTTGTGGCTGTTACTCAAGCTTCCATCTTTCCAGTACCAAAGTCTCCAGAAGTAGCAAGCCCAGCAGACATCAAAGTAGCACAACCAGCTTATCCCCCTCCACAGCCTCCACAACCTCCACAGCCTCCTAGTACTCTTCACCTGAAGCCTTCCTTTAAGGGTGTTCAAGTTTCATCATCCCACCAAAATTATACCCCCAAAACAACACCCATCACTCCATTAGGAAATGCTGTTCTTGCTGGTGGAATGGGGCCAGCTTTTGAGATGCCCCCAGCACTGAGTGGTAAGGGGGCTCAGCTTTTTGCTAAAAGGCAATCACGGATGGAAAAGTATGTAGTAGACTCAGAAACCGTGCAGGCCAATCGGCCCCGGCCTTCATCCCCAACTCCATCATTACCAGCATCATGGAAATACTCATCAAATGTTCGAGCACCACCCCCTGTGGCTTATAATCCCATCCATTCTCCATCTTATCCTCTTGCTGCTACCAAATCTCAGTCACAGCATCCTGGAGCTACCAAAACTAGTAAGAAAAAATCTAAGAAACAATTAAGCTCCTTAGAAGTGATGAAGCATCAGCCATACCAGCTTAATGCATCTTTATTTACTTTTCAACCTCCATCTGATACAAAGGAAAATCTCCTTCCCAAACAGCCATCAAAAATTGATTCAGTGTCTGCCTTGAAACAAGCTGTACCATCAAGAGTACTCATTGCTGGTTCTCCCTCTAATGTTCAAGCTTCTTCAGTATATTCTGTACCAGCCTACAGCTCACAACCATTCTTCCCATCGAATGCTTCTAGTCCTGTAATTGAGTCCTATACATCAATGGGCTGTCCTACATTTTTGAAGCAAGAACCAACAGCATGTCCTGTATTTTCAGTTCCCAAGCCAAAATTCTCAGCCAAGAAAGTTGGTGTCACTGCACAGGTGTGGAAACCGACAACTATTGAAGAGTAAAACATAGATACAACTCACTGTTCATTTGCCATGAATTCTTTGTAATCATAACCTAACACCCAAAATGATCCTCAGCTCACTTAATAATTTTCAAATATATCACATAAAATCGGGGTCCAAAAAAGGCTTAAGCCTGAAAATTTATGCACATTTACCATGATGTAATAAATTCAGTGATAATTACTTCAGGTAACTGTGCATATGTTAATTATTTTACATGAATTAAAATGAATTTTAACTTCCAGAAATTGTATGCATTTATGTATACAATAATTTTATTACTATTATTCAAGCAGGCACATAGGATATTCTATAACAGTCATGTACTAGTATTAAGTGAGCAGTATGTTAAGCATTAGTGCTTTGATACATACATACATACTCAGTGGATTCTGTTCCTGCATTTTATCAATTAGAACATAGTTTTCACCGAGTTTTACTGCTAGGGAAGGAAAATATGCTAATCTAACAGCTTGGGTATAGTCACCCAATTATTTCTGGAAAAAGGCAATATTATAACTCATGAATACAGCTTGTATACAACACAGATTTGACCCAATTCTGCAACTGAATCCTTATAAAAATTATGTTAAGCCTCCTCATTATAATGGGGTGAGTCCTACTGTTAGCTTTTTGTATTGCATCTATGAGAGTGGGAATGTATAACTTTCTTTTTATGTTCCCACAATCAATAGTTGAATGTGCAAAATTGTAAAATCAAAGCGGCAATTCCTTGATTCTCAGCTAAGATTACAAACAGGCCAGCAGAATCACATGATTTTGAGAATATTTCTATGCAAACATTAAGCTCTGATAATAAGGCTGTGTTTCATATAATTCCTATCCCCATAAGAGGATAATTTGTGTATGTTAAGCACAGATAGGTTGCTTTTATTTTGTTCAGTTGTGATACTTTCACACAAAGGCCTTCAGGGTAGCAGCATAATTCATTGTCATGAATTACCTCTGATCTCCCACTTCTTGCAACTATAAGTATCTGTTAAGGAAGATTATAGCAAGTTCTGGAAAAAGAAAGACATTAGGGAAGAAATCTTAGGCTGTTTCCCTTTTTAAATAATGTTGATCTCTTCGACATTAGCATAGTTCTTTGACTGTCATATTACGTATCATTAGGAAACAAAACAATTAGAACTCTTGAAGAGCCAAGAAGATAAGCTGGCTTCAACAGCTTTGGAAATGGTGCAATATGTCGTTGTGAAAGCAGAGAGACTAAAATCTGAAAGGACATATCAGTTTTGCAACCAGAGTTGTGATGTACCTAAAACCTAATTGAAATATGATATAGCTTGACTCCTGACCTCATTGCTGATCTCTGGGGCACATTCTTGTTTTCACTTGGGACTTTCTAATCTTGCTTCTTTCACTTGTATTTCTTTTCACTATATCTTGTTCTCACTCTGCTTTTAATTAATATGTGGTGGACCAGGAGGATCAAGACACTGTTACCATGCCATATTCTGCTAAGATTATATCTGCTTTCAGTCTGTGGATACAAACGGACAAATTTTTTATGTCCAGTAATGTTTTGATCCATCAGTAGATATTTACAGATCAATGCACTCAGATGAATTTAACACATTTTCACAAGAAGTAACTAATTGATGGACTTTTCCTCTTCTTTCCCTGAATCTGTTGGCTAATAATTACTTAAATTAGTGCAACAAACTAATAGCATAGTTCTATGTCTTTTACAAGGGAATTCCTACAATTGTCTGAGGAATTTATCCTCAGAATATTCTCTGTAGAATTGTATCTAAATAGTATGAATTAATTTAAAATTATGAAAATGATATTCTTAGTTTAAGATTAGGCACAATGATGGTGAAACAGTTGAATAATAACTGTATGTAAAAGCACTTACTACTGATGGGCAAAATATATTGAGGTCTGCTTTGGGAACTGTGCAGTACCCATCAAGATTAGTGTTGTCTATTTTGACTCTGAAGCTCAGGGTGAAATCTTTGTCAACACTGCTACTTTGTCCTGTTAATTGGAGATGCCAAGGAGCTCTGCTGTCAATGATCTACTGAAAATTCTTGACTCCTTGGATTTCTTTGAAAATGAAATGAACTTGTGCTCTGCCTGATTGTTCACAGTAATCACTTGGCTAGGGCAACCCAAGAAAGAGACATATTATAGTAATTTGTCTAACCATTAAAAGAATGATATGAAATTAATTTCAGAAACTTCTGATTCAATATTTCTAAAATATAAATGGTTGTGGATCATATACATGCACCTACTCACCTTTACCAATAAAATGCCTTTATAGACAATGTATGCCCTGACACACAGAACCATAAATCAAAGTATAGTTTCCTGGTTTCCATTTCCACCATTGTGGCATGACATCATGGTTAAAAAGAAAAATGTAAGGGAAGCCATAGAATATGTTATATGAACAGATTGCTGGAGATTGTGAAATTATGGACACAAGACAATGAAAACAGTGTTTCCTCTATAGGATAGATGGCATTTTTTGTCTTTGTGAGGTTGAAGATTTGGGCATATTGAAGATCAAATTTAAAAAGGAAAAAGTTATGAAATGTGCCTTATAGTGTTATGCGTTTTGAAGAGATTCAAGATTTTATACATGCAGATCAAGCATTCCTTGACAATACATATCTTTATCTATATTGCATAAACAAACTGCTAGATTAGCACTTTGGCCTTAAATATATTGATCAAGTAACTTAATTACCACAGGACCTATGTCTGGTGTTCCAAGTGCTAGTTGGCTTTAGATAAATTATTTTATCTGAATTAGCCAATATTGGAAGTCAAGGGTGATTGCTTATTTTTTTTAATGATTTAACATATACAGAGGAGTCTTTTCAAAACAAGGATTATAAGGTACCAATATTTTAATCCTCTTGACATGTTTCTGTTCATTTTCCAATTGCAACTTGCTGTATTTTTCTCTAACATTAAAATTGTTCCTTTCTTCTTTGTTTTTATTTTTCTTTCATTTCCCAAATATTCATCTGCAATTTTAAAATAATAGCTTTCCTTTCTTCCTTATTTGCTTCCTTCCCTAAAATAACTCAGAATACTGCATTAAAGTAGATCAATAACTCCACTGAATTCATATTCTTGAATCAGAATAAACTGCCCCTTAACTATATTACCACTAGCAAATGTGCTCTTGGAGTAACATTATAGTCTTGTGCCTTTCTACCAAATGCTGGACCAAGGAATTAATCAGAATATTTTCCCAGTTCTGATGACCCTTAATGTCATTCTGTTTCAGTGGCTTATCCTCACAAAGGTGGTTATTCTTCTATGTATTTTTTTTATTTTTCTATAATTTCATATTTCTGTTCTTCTCAAGCTCTTCCCTAGAGAATTCTCAGCTTTGAGTATGGTGAATGGCTCTTATCATATCTGTCAGAATTGGATTAGGAATTGAAACTAATAGGGTGAAATTCTGTGAATATGCACATGGAAATTGTAATGCAGACACATGGGTCTGATCTTATTTATTTATTTTAAAAAGTTGTAATGTGTTAGCATGAATTGCTTTTTATTGCAATCTATGCTTTCTGAAGTAGATTAATGAATGCTTTGAGGCCTGAAAGTATGACTGAACCAAAAAAAGTGAAAAAGCAGTCATGATCTTATAACCAAAGCTCCACTCCTTTCTTATGTGTGTTACAAAGAAATATGACCACTGTCTTGATTATTTTTATCCTGGCTCTCATCCCTCACTGCCCATTCACTGACCAAGTTATTGAGAATTACAATTCTGACATGACTCCATTCATAGCATTCATAACATAGCATGATTTGTCCACAAAAAAAGTCTGAAAAATAAATTTTCTTTTAACTTGTTGAACATAATTGTTCGAATCAAACATTGCTTCTATATAAAGGTGTCTTTTAAAGTAATCTCTCTCCAGGTTTTTCCTAAAAAAGAATATTAAACTTACAATTATTAAATACTCTTTTCAAAATAACCACCCCCAATATTTATTTAAGAAGATATTGTGTATAATGTGGCACTTCAATGTTTACTTTTAAAGAGCATTTTCTGGAAACACTACTATGGCCCCCTATATATTGCTATGGACCTGGGAAGGCATGTTCCCTTCCTGAGTTAGCGAGAGCTTTAGAATGCTTTTCATATTTTACTTCACAGAGAATGGTTCCCAAAGGGGATTGGTAATAGAATACAGTGCTTCTCGCCTCTTGGTCAAATATGGCCTAGGGATAGGAATGACTGAAAGCCATGGCCAGCTGCTGAGTAGTGTGAGTGACTTCAATGAATGGTATCTGTTCCTACTGTTTAAATAAATCAATTACTATCACTCTTAAACACAACTCCAATAAACACTAACTGACATTCTTATTTAAAGGCACAGAACTATCAAGGAAAAATAGAAATCATGATTAAAGGCTTTGTAGAATATTCTCAAACCTGTCTGAATTGTCAAGGAATTGCCATGCTTTGCTTTATTTTTGAAGTACCCACATTTTCACATTTTGGGGCAATTTTGTATGAATTTCACTAGAAAAGAAACAGATTGAGAAACCAGCAAATAAGATAAAGAACACAAAGCTTTGGAGAGTTGTAGAAATTATTAAACTCAGTGGAATTTTGCCACTGTTGTTCTGTCAAAAATATTCTCTACATAATTTTCATGCTCCAAATCATGATTAAGCATCAAATGTTAAATGCAGAAAAAAAAATTATCCTACTCTTGTGTAAACCTGGTATGACATAAGGACAACCTGTGAAATCAGAGTTGGATATTATTCTGAATGATAAGAATGAATGTTGTGAAAGGACATTTATAGTCAGGAGTGTTTTCAGGAGTGAAATTAAGCAGGTTCTGACAGGTTCTGGAGAACTGGTAGCGGAAATTTTGAGTAGTTGGGAGAACCAGCAAATACCACCTCTGTCTGGCCCCAGAGTGGGGTGGGAATGGAGATTTTGCAGTATCCTTTCCCTGCCATTCCCACCAAGCCAAGCCCACAGAACTGATAGTAAAAAAATTGAATTTCACCACTAGGTGTTTTCCTAATATAGCTACTTCAGGTGTCTCTTTTTCCTATTTCCCAATTTTATTACACAAAAAGATCCAATTGACAGAATGGCCTATGGAAAGTGATTGTGGAGGAAATTAATAATTAACATTTAAGCATGCACACATACAGATAGCCACCCTCATCAAATTTTTGCAGACCCAACATTCAATGTTGCAGTCTCTGACAAATATGAACTTGTGAAATAAGTGCTTTATATAAGTTCTCACTAGGGAAGGAGAAACAAACTGAACTGAAGAAGCTTCTTATATGAGAAGTGAAATATTTTCAAGGGAAAAAAACCAAGAAAGTGTTAGTTGCCTTTTGAAAAAACACCTTTGGGTTTAGAGCAAGATTTTTTTCTTGACAACACAAAAAGTAAGAAACTGACACTGAATTCAGAAAATGCTTCCATGTGTTAGAAACATACCATTGTCTTTTTTCAAACTACTCTAGCATATAGCATAGGAAGGGAAACAGTGGCTAACCACTGAGCTTGTCAGCTGGAAAGTTGACAGCTCAGGTTCGAGACCTGAGTGCCGTGTAATGGGATGAGCTACCATTACCTATCCCAGTTCCTGCCCACTTAGCAATTTGAAAGCATGCAAATGAGAGTACATAAATAAGTATCACTTTGGTGGGAAAGTAACATTGTTCCATGCGACCTGGTGTATAGTCATGCTGACCACATGACCATGATCTTTGGACAATTCTTGTTCCCTTGACTAAGAAATAGGTGACCTTTCTGACTCCACGGACAAGTGGCGGCAGTAGGGGTGGTGGTATTGTACATGCAACCTAGATCCTTGTGTGTGTGTGTGTGTGTGTGTGTATGTGCAGTGATGCTTCCCCGATTTATGTGGCCCAGTTTCCAACCACTCCATGGACCAAGGGTTGGGAACTCCTGTTCTATAACATATATGTATTTGGATGATACAATTAGAATATATTCATGGTGCACTTTTTCAAAATAGTCCTCTCATTGCAAAAGGACAATGGTAAATTATAGAGAAATTAGACCAATAGAATTCGGTGGGTATTTTTTGGTGCCCTCATAGTCTTTCATACTTTTCCAATCCCTTTAGGATTACCTAAACTACAGAATCCTAATATACTTTTCTGTTGTGAAGATATAAACAGTCATGAGATATATATACTCATTATTCAGAACAATGTCACCAAATTCCCTAATACTTGTAAGTAAATTCAAGGCTACTATTACCGCAAGTAGTAGTGGTAATAAGAAAAAGATTGCTGTATCCAAAATAGTTGGCTAGAAGCAGGCATAGATATTGAAGACTTCAGTTATCATTAAGGGCAATAATTTATGGTGATGTTGACTAAAACATCTGGAGATCACCAGATATATTTTTCACCAGAAATGAAAAAAGCAAAAGAGAAAAGCGTTCTAATTAAAATTACAAAGTTAAATGTGTGGATAGACTCAAGGAAATTCTTTGAAAGGAGATATAGATGTGATTTATAAAGTAGAAGGAAGCAAAAGAAGATTGAAGTGGCTTATTTATTTTATTTATATCATGAAAAGTTAAGTGTTAATGTGAAGATATAAAGAATATTAATCTAGATTAGAATTGCAGCAGGGAAAAAAAAGTTAAATTGATCTAATGTGTCATATTAATGGTGATGCTGTGGTTAGAATGCAGTACTGCAGGCTACTTTTGCTGACTGCAATTTGGCAGTTCGTATCTCACCAGACTCAAGGTTGACTCAGCCTGCCATCCTTCTGAGGTGGGTAAAATGAAGGTCAAGATTGTTGAGGGCAATATGCTGACTCTGTAAACCACTTAGAGAGGGATGTAAAAGCACTGTGAAGCACTGTATAAATCCCAGTGGTATTGCTTTATTAGGAATCTAATTCAAATAGGAACAATGGGAGGGAGGATGGATGGGTAGAAGAAGTTTATTTGTTATTTAAAATAAATAAAAATTCTCTCAGTTATTCATCCAGTTTCATAATTTTTAGAAGAGACTTTTGAACATAGATAATCAGTGGGAAGAAAAATTGAAATGAAGCAAAGGTAAACATTAATGTGTTAAATAGATCAGATACATTCCACTATGTTACCAAAGAAGCCTACTATTACTTATTAAGTAAATATATATTTTAATGATAGTTTTTTGTGATTTGGGTTAGGGGAATTCAAATTAGTTTATCTTTACAACACATTTTGGTTTTAAATGGTATAAGGTAAAGGTAAAGGTTCCCTTCGCACATATGTACTAGTCGTTCTCAACTCTAAGGGGTGGTGCACATCTCCAGTTCAAAGCGGAAGAACCAGTGCTGTCCAAAGATGTCTCCATGGTCATGTGGCCGTACTGTTACCCTCCCACCAAGGTAGTCCATATTTTTATACTTTCATTTTTACATGCTTTCAAACTGCTAGGTTGGCAGAAACTGGGACAAGTAACAGAAGCTCACTCTGTTACACAGTGCTAGGGATTTGAACTATCGAACTGCCAACCTTTCTGACCGACAAGGTAAGCATCTTAGCCACTGAGCCGCCACGACGTCACTTTTTTAAAAATGGTATAGGCAAACATTTTAGAAAGAAATTCCATTGATCTGAATAGATGAGTTATAAATTGAGATGTGCAAAATATTAGAAATATTTTTGCACAGTAGTATTTAATTTATTCCCTATGATAGGTGCAATTCTGCAGGTGTTTTAGATTTAAATCACTGTAATTCTTGTGGGCACAATAAAATCCAGGAGAAATGTAGTTCTGTCTATCTGGTAAGCAATATGTGCATCCCGTGTAGACCTTTCTCCATCAGGTCTTGCAAATACAGTAGTGGTTGCTTGCAAGGCCTCTGCAGTCAAAGAAATCTCTTTGTAGGCACAGGGAAGAGCACAACTTTGAAAGAGAAAGATGGCCCTCAGAGAGAATTTCTTCCATGCAGTATCCATTCCCTTACCCTAATGAGCTCTCTGAATTACACAGATACTCAGCTGTTGGCGCCTTTCAAAGAAGAATCTTCCACTATATTCTAAAAATGTTAGAATGCCAGGATATCAGACAATGGTGCTGGTGCTGGTGCTGGTGCTGGTGCTGGTGCTGGTGCTGGTGCTGGTGCTGGTGCTGGTGCGGGTGCTGGCAAGAATACTGCAAGATCATTTTTCTATGAAATGTTTCAAGACTGTTTTATGCAGTCATTAAAAATCATGTAATTCTAAGAAATATGAGACTGACTCTAGTCTTTCAGTGTATGGCTGTGTGTCTTGTAAACCATCATTGCAGAAGATTCTTTTGAAAAATAACGGAAAGAAATATGCCAGCCTTAATGTATATTTTAATTGACATAATCTGCCAATTAATTTCTGACCAAAAATAATATTCCCAATAACTGCGCCCATTTGCAAAAAATTTCTTTAGCATCTTGTCCTAAGCAATTCATTCTTGTGGGATATTATTCCTGGTTTTCAGAGAATGGCAATGCTGAATATCTTTTTATTGTACAACCTAGACTGTTACTTGTTTTTAAACAATGGAATTCGAGTGAGTAATACTGAACTACTATGAAATGCATTTATTACAAGCTGGAAGCTTGTGGTCTTTTAAATTAGTAATGGCATAATTCGATGTAATTCTAGTGTTAATCCATGTTGGGTTTACATGTATAAGCTTCAGGTTTTGTGTTTCCATTTTCTATCTCTTCCTTTCAGTATGTCTAAATGTTTACTTCCATTAATTAGAGACATTTTTTCTAATTCTATCAAACCCAAGGCTGAACCTTAACTATGGATCATAGAGAAAAATCTGAATAATAAACCATGGATTGAAATAGATATTTATTTTTCACTTTATTTAAGAACAACTATTGGGTTTGGACTTGGGGTAGCATTATTATTTTAAGGGAACCATTTTTCAACCATGGAGAAGAAGCATTGAGAAATCCAAAATTCACTCATAGAAAACTACTAAAGTATGGCCACTATTCTCCTTTACAACTATAGACTAAACAAAGTTGTGAAAGCAAACTATCTTAATTGTAATATATTAGCATTTGCTGTCTTATTTAATTTAATATTTCTAAGAATTCATACGATTGCCAATTTTGCCTACTTTGCCTTTTATAATCAGTTTGAACAGGATGAAGAAAGCCATGCAGCTAATTTTTGCAAAAAATGCTACTATTTTTGGTTCAGGTAGATACTGCCATGAAACTGTGACTATTCTAGGCCTTTGTTTAACCCTTTTGATCCTTTGCTGAGATCTCATCCCAATAACCTGATTTGCAAGAAATGTTGCCATTATGTATAAGACAATTCTTTCTTTCAAGTATGCATTCCCACCAAGAGAATTTTCTACAGTTATTAAAAACTACTGGTAGATCAGCAACGAAGATCAAAATGACCAAAATGAGAATTGCTTCCAGGCTTTCTGAAGCCAGGATATATTAATAAGCCAGGAGCAAGTGCTTCCATTTCAGGACTGCTTATATAACAGTGTAGAACATTAGAGCAGATTTTAAAAAATACTGAGACAAGCACAAAAGGCAAGTTGTGTGCAAATGTTTATTTAGAAATAATATATTAGAAAATAATCAGCAGCAGCAGGAATTATACCTAGGAAAATCTGATATTCTTTTTTAACCTGCCACTGCTCTAGTTGGGATTCTTGGTGCTTCCAATTACAAACTGAGTTAACAAGTTATACAATTTGTTTTAAGATCTCATAAACTGTAACTGGCATAACACTGTAGACTTTATTAATGATTACACCACAACATCTGCCATTTTCTTAATATTACCTTTATACAGAGTAATTGTAAAGCCACCCAACCAAATGTGGGACATTACTAAACAATTTATTTTATTTATTTATTTATTTAATAGAATTTATAAACCGCACCCTCTCCCTCGAAGGGACTCGGGACGGTGTACAGGTAAATTAAAAAACAACTAAAAACCAACAAAGACATACATAATTAAAACCAAATTAAATTACCCTGT
>JAPKID020002571.1:0-13183 GCA_026931265.2 Tropidonophis doriae | reverse complement strand
ATCCAATTACCTTACATTCTATACATATCAAATATTTATTATGGTGATAGAATCACGTAAAGGAAGATAGAGTACTTTCAATTAAAAAGCAGAGAAAAGGCATCCAAAATCCAAAAACTACTGTACGAAAAACCAGATCTAGTAAATGAGAAGATATATATAAAAACAAGAGTCCAAAAGAATCTAAAAAAACAGATAGGTGCAATAGTTGGATGTAGGAGAGCATATAATTTAGTATGGTGAAGATTATAATATTAATTAGTTTGGCATAGCCAACGAAATGCTCATTAAGTCTAGTGTATGGCACAGATCATCATCTGATGAATTTTAAGTGCCACTGTGCAGAACCTAGTAGCAACCGTACTTTATGGATTAGTATATGAAAGAAATGGGGGACGTATACAATTGTTTTATATGGCTTGGGTATTGGTGCGATGAGGCTAGTATGAATGTGTCTTTAATGCAAGTATCATGCTCTATTGTTTCTATGTATTCAGAGTCATGGGGCATTGTCTTTCTGGATAAGGAATGTTCCTGTATTGGCCTTCAAGGAAAACTGAGAAGGTATGGCACTGTGTCAGATTAAAGGTCTTCAGGTGTTACGCTTTCTGAGATATGTATGTAAAGATGGGGATCTTGACTAGATCCAATTGGTATTTTGTGTCTGCTACAATCTGTTTAATAAGTGCTTTGGCATGATTATATCCATCTGGAGTAGAAGACTTGGAAAGAAGCCCAAGGACAACCTTTTAGATGCTACTGCCTGTTTCCATGTAAATTAAAAATAATCTCTCATAGTGAATGTGGCAAGGCCAAGTGGGGGGAAAATAGTCTGAGCAAATACGATCATCCACATTCTTACCTCCATTTTCACAAATCTCACCTATAATTGCAGGTTAGCACTATAAACACACTTTGGGACTTGTCAGGTTGATATTAGAAATCTGGATTGTACAAGTTCTAATGGTAAGAAATTGACAAGGTGCTCACTAGCACACCATAAAAAGCTGTGCTATTGGTTTGGTTTTCAATAATTTGAGTATAATGCAATTTTGTATTAATAAACTTAAGGATGGCAGAAGAGTTACTCTTGGTCTTCTCATTACTTAATGAAACTACAGTGTTGAATAGAACTTTTAGATCAGGGCAAATGTATGAATGTAACTTGTTAAGAGATGTTGTAGAACTTTTTTCAGATCTTCACAGGAAAAGGATATTAGGAATTGCCACAACACTGAGAGATAGAGGTTATGTGATAAAGGTTAGCCTTTGTCAGATAACCTCCATCCTTCAATGTTGTGGCAATATCCAATATCCTTTCCATATGAAGATCTGAAAAGAGTTCCAAAAGATCATTCAGCTAAATGGATTTACTGGGTCTGTGTAATCACACATTTTTATAAGTAGAATTCACAACTATATTTCTGCTGAAGCTATACAAGTTGAGCATGTTTAAATACCATTTTCAATTCTTATAATAAATGTATTAAAAAATTGACAATTGGCCACACAAAGAGGGACACTGGGAATGTTGGGACTTACAGGCTCACTAATTATCCCAAAATACTTTCTATATTTGCATCCACATAAATGCTTACTTATAAAATGGGATCATGTCTTATCCATAGAAATCCCAAAGGATCATCAATTCTGGACTTAAGCTGATTACATAATATGCATTGAGGTTTGTACGGTTTTGTCTTGGTGGCTTTTCACAATCACAAACTACAGAGTGGATCTGCCCATGAAAGCCGTTCCATCAATGAAGCATGTTAATATTGCTAGTAAGAAGAAAATTGCTACATTCTTATTTAAAGCACACTGCAGATATTTTCTACTTAATTGGTATGGTAAATACAAAAAAGCAAGCTAGATTGCAGTGATATATTGGCTGATCATCAGCATAGACCACAATTCAGAACATCTAAAACAACTAAGAATGAAAGATAAATTGTTTGCATTTGTGTATTCCAAACTTGAAATTTGTTTATTTTAACTTTTTGGGGGGAGATATAGAGTTACAGTTAGTTTCCCAGGTGATCCCTTGGGAAAAATAATTGCACATCCCTGTTCTAAGATAAGGCTCTCTCTCCCCCATCAATTCCTCCCAACTGCCTGTCTCTTTCCTTCCCCCCCCCCTCTATCTCTCTCTCTCACACACACTCTCTCTCTCTCTCACACGCACACACACCTACCTTTTGGCTGCCTTGCACAGTACGCTGAAAGGTAGCAAGCAGCCCTAGAACTGTGCAGCTCTGAGGCTGTTTGCCACATTGTGACTTAAGGTTTTTTTTGGTATGCCAGAAACTGGTGTGCAATGTGAAGCAGCAGCCATTCCAACCTGGCCCAGCAATGCTGTGTGGCATGGTGTAAAGCCCAGCTGCCCCAGTGGTGCAAAGCCTCAACTACCCTGGCAATCCCCAGCCGCCAGTACTTGGCCCAGCTGTATGACAAAAAACTTTCCTTATCCTGTATTCCAAAGCCCGTTGGCCTGCAATCCACCACCCCAGATGACCCTCACCATATTCTTATTCCTGCTGCTGACCTTCCACAAGGCAGCTACTGGCCATTAAAGGCCTTTTCTCCCAGGTCTTTTGAAAGCCTTGTGCAGTCAGCAACTTCCTTGCAAAAGGCCAGGCTGGGCATGCTTGATCTGTAGTAGAAACAGGAAGACAGCAAAGGTTAGCTGAGTGCAAGAAAGGTGGCAGAGTGCAAGATAGCAAGGGCGGCAAAATGCATTGGCAAAAAGGGTACAGATGTTGGGGTAATCGGTGGCAGGGAGTAGTTGAAGCATTCCTGCACTTTTAAGTATAGGCAGGCTGCCAAACGGCCAAATTTTGATCACATAACCATGAAGGAGCTGCAATGGCTATAACATTAGGGACAAGACATAAGTATCATTTGCTCAGCAGTGCCATAACTTCAAATGGTTGCTGAATGAATGGCCGTAACTCATGAACTGCCTATAACTGTTTCAATAAAGAACACTAAGCCACAACTATTTTATTTTGTTAACTGTGAAGCAAAGTAGAATGGTTTATAAACCACAATTCATTACTTAGTAACTGTGTCTTATTAAAATAACAATGTGAGAACCTATTCAAATTATTTTGAAGTGAGAGATTCTGCACAATAAAAAGTGCCATTTTGAAACTGCAGTTTCCAAAGAGCTATGAAATAGAGATAATCGTAGATTTTAATTACCTAAACATTGTTAGGAGATTATCTCTACCAAAAGTCTTTCCAAAAATGAAACTTTCAGAACTTTTGTAAAAAATAAATAAATCAAAAAATAATTCTGGAATTCTTTTGATTTTAAGGAAGTTATAGCAGTGTTGAAAGTGCATCTTGGACTTCTTTAATATAAACCTTAACAGAGTGGTGGTAAATAATTTTCCATGATGGAGAAGCTAATGGAAAATGGAATTGAAGATGGGCAAGAGATTTTAGAAAGACAGATACTAAAAGCACAACTATAAGCAATTTGATGACGTAAAAATGTAAAATAGGAGAAAAACACAATGACGGTACACAATACCTTACTGAAAATCTGAAAAACAAGACACATAGGAAGTGGAAATGGGGATAAATAGGGTTATGAAAGGTTTCAGAGTCTAAAAATACTTCTGTACATAGACATGCATATAGCAGAAAGTTCTAATGTCTGTGACAGGATCTTGGGAAAATATGGAATTGCATTAAGGACTTGTCAATACAGTAGATGCCACTATATAAAAGTCGTCATACATTCTGAAGCAACTTTCTCCCTTACAATCTGAAGTTACCGAAGTCAGAATAGTTATTCGCCTCCAAACCAGCTCTAGAGTAAGATCAATACAAAGATGTAACCTAAAACTTAGCAATGATATTAGAAAGACTAAAGCTCACAAGGATATATTACAAGAAAAAAATATTTACAAAATATTTCTTTTGTTCAAAATAAAATTATTATAACTTCAGCTTTCTGTGTGAAACAAAGAATACTTGAGGACAGTAAATGTCATTCCGATTTTTAAAAGGGGTGGGGGGAACAAGGGGTTAGAAAAATAAATTTAGACCAATAACTGGCAGAATTTTAAGGATAAGACTAAATCACCTTCAGGAAAAAAAAATTAAGTTCGTTTATTATTCTTGATCACTAGTAAAACCATCAACAGCATACAATGTTAAATAAATTAAATGAGTTAAAATATAAGATACTGCAGCAAACACTAAAGATACAATAAAATAAAATGTCAGAAAAAAATTATCAGTTATTAAAGATGACTTGCTGACTGTTCAAGATCTCTTTGAAGATAAAAAAATTAAAATTAAAATAATTAAGATGTGAAGAAATATAAATGTTGGCTAAGAAATTTACTATAATTCCAAACACAGCCTTAAGTTTGCAAATGTACATGAAAAGTTCTTCATTATCATTTCAGTTAGTTCCATTTGTATTATCACAATGTAACAATGCTGGAGATGCATTCAAGAGCTTCCCATATCCATGGCTAAGTTAGTACCAAAGATGAAGGAATTCACAGTAGGGAACTGGTTTATGCAACAATTATTTGTGAAGCTATAGCTGAAACCTGACCGATATACCAATATTACATATTCCAAACTTACTAACATAGTTCTTGTTGTTGTTCATGGGAATCTAATACACTTAATCATCATGGCTGGCAACAAAAAATAAGAGAAAAGAATTGGAAGGGAATTAATTTTCAGATAGTAATATGTGTAGATCAACAGTGGGGTTCACTTACCTTCCCTAACAGTTTGCAAATGTGAGCGCACCCCCTGCATCTGTGCCTGCCCAGTGCCTTCTGCGCATATGTAGTGTTTGTGCATTACCCTGGAGTGGGTGGGTGGAGCCTCCCACAGCCACCACTACCAGTTTGCCTGGAGAGAACCGGCTGAATACCACCTCTGGTGTAGATGCAACTTACAACAGTTTTATTTTGTATGTCATTTATACAATTTACAGAAATTTACAGAAAAGGAAAATGAAGACCACTACAAAATTTACCCAACTATATATGAACAAGTGTTATTTGACAGTATTCCTTATTTCCTATCTCTAACTGGAGATTCACTATTCAGACTTTTTTTTAAAAAAAGCTAATTTTTCCTGGACATTTTAGGCTTCATGTTTTTTCAGAAAGGTAAGCAGTGTTGCGTACTTGTATCTAAATCACAATTTAAAATTTCTTTATCTCTCACACACACACAAATACACACACTTCTATAGCAGAGATAAGTAATTATATGTATACGGTGTTACAATTTTTTCATATTCATAAAACACCTTTTCCAACCCAGAAGACTTAAAATGTATGAGCCAAAATGGTGGGTATCAAATTAGAAATAAATCTGCCTTAGTATTTAAGACTATAAGGAAAAACAATTTTATGATACCATTTAAAAAAAACTGTTACACCAATCACAACACTGATAATATAACCAATTACTAAGAAAGGCTTTCCAATCCTTCAGGTTAATAGAACTTTCACATGGTTTTTGTTTTTTTTACAGTGCATTCCAGATACTTATGGGTAATATATGCTCTCCACCAGTGAACATAATATAATTCGACTAACAAAAAGAACAACAAAATGCATAGTTCAACTATCTTTGATACTATCTAGGCAGTGGTAGGATTCAACCAGTTCTCACATATTCGGGAGAACCAGTTGTTAACTTCCTAAGCAGTTCGGAGAACCAGTTGTTGGAAGAAATCTTATTTTGTTATTTTCCACTTTACATGGCTAATCCTGTAAGGAAGGCAGGAAGGAAACATTATGGTGTTGTTTCTAGCTTAATCTTTATTGCCCTGCTTATAGAACCTGTCTCTCCGGTTAACCCTTATCACATTGTAACAGCTAAAGTCATCGATGTGAGTGACATTGAGTTGGCCTTGCCCACCCAGTCACATGAAGCCCCAACTATCAGGCTGGTCATTAGGGCAGAGAACCAGTTGTTAAATTATATGAATCCCACCACTGTATCTAGAGATTTACAAGTTATAGTGGTGAAGGTATTAAACTAGCAATAGGGAGCACTAGTTAAAAATCATTCAGTGACTTTGAGCCAGTTACTCTGTCAACTCAAGGTATCTCACAGGGTTATTGCTAAATGGAAAAACAGGGTGAGGAAAAACTATGTATACCTGCTTGAGCAATTAATGAAAGATGAATTATCAATCTAATATATAATATTGGCATACTACTCATAATGTTAAACATGCTAATGAACAGTATATTAAAAACAAAAACAAAAATGTGCTCTTACCATGATCAGAGTATTAGACAAGTTACAGCATCAGTTCTGGATTTCTTTGGATAGTTCATCTGACAAATTCCAGAATTCAGTAGTCTATGAGGAAAAAGATGGACCAATGTAGGGGCTTTTGTTTGGTTTGCTGGTTGTTTACAAGTCTAGGAACAATGGATACAAAGTCTTCTGAAGAAGCATACTTTGCTTATTGTTTTGTTTTTTAAAAAATTATTAAGATCAATTTGAATAGATTAAGTAAAGTAGATTGGTTTTTCACATGTACGAAAAGAAATGGATTTTTCCTCCATAACAAATAGTTAAAAGCAGCAAGCATTTTTAATTTCTAGGTAAGGTATATCTGAGCTGCCTTATAAAACAATAGGTATATTTCTAGACCTATTTTTAAGAGAAATTACTTTGAAGTATTTCTGAACAACTGAATTTCAGAATGGCACTGACTTCAGAGATAAAGTATTCTAAAAATTTAACATATTTTGTAGAATAACAATATTCCTTTCTGAAAGACAATGAAAGTTTGTTCGAGTGATAGTAAAATAGGCCTAAACTCCTTACTCAACCCTGAGTTCAACACATGATAACATTTCCTAGGCTAATCTTTCTTAACACAGAAAAAAGGCAGTGAAAACATTCAAATATTTGTCCTTGAACTCTTTATAGGGAAATAGCACATAAATAGTATAACATTAATTAGCTGAGGCTGATAACATTTTGTCTAATCATACATATTATTCATATTTCTCTTCAAAGGCACAGTACACTAGAGCTTTCAAGCTATCGTCTCTAATCCAAGGAATGAAGACATACCATGCCCCAATCCTTAAACAAAAGTAACTTCAATATTTCTTTTTTAAGTATCTTTCTTATAAGGTCAGTCTAACAATAATATTTCACAAGAAAAGTAGGCAACCAAAGCAACTGACTCTGGAACTTTTGTAAATAAAAGATCATTACTAATCTTTAATCTAGCAAGGATTAAGCATGAAATACAATCTTCCTAACATATTTCAAAGTCATATAGGGAAGAAAGTATTTAACACACCAAACACTTAAGCTTTACAGTAAATGCTTACTAAATGAATAAATATTAACATGTTTAAATCATAGTAAAATTGATGAACTATTTGTAGTAGCAACGTTAATGGCATACAGCCACACTATTTGATGGACCATTCATCTCCTGTAGTCTTGTCTGTCAAGATCATGGAAAATTGGTGCATTTTGGTCACCCTGATCCAACAATACCATCTATCATGACCAGGAAGCCTCCTTTCATTGTTGTGAGCACCTGCTACCTGAAATGATGTCTCCCAGATCCATTTAGCTGTTTACTTAATGGTGTTCAACAAGTCTTTTAAAATCTGTTCTTCTAGGACTTGGGATAAAATTTTGTACAGCCCTGAGTTGTTCCGTAGTTTATCTGTTCCTTGGCTTCTCTGCTCTGCTACTTTTAAGGGTAAGCCACTGTCATTCTGGAGTCAAGCAGTTTATAAATATAATAAATAAATAAACTTCCATTAATGATTAGACAAACATTCTAATAATTTAATCAGAAAATTCCTATGCGTGAGTAAGTAAAATAACTACAAAAGTATGGGTGCCTATGAACATTACTAGAGGCTACAACTTCTACATAAAAATCCAGAAGCCATCCTTTAGTAGCAATGTGTAATATTCAGATTCCTTTAAAAAAAGAGCAAGGTGCTTTGGATCTAGTTCAGTGATGGCGAACCTATGGCACGTGTGCCACGGGGAGCTATTTGTCAGGACACATGAGACAATGCCCTGTCAGCTGAATTCACCCCTTTTTTCATGCTTTTTTCACCCTCCCCAGGTGCCAAAGGTTTTATAGAAGCCTGGGGTGAAAAGAGCCACCCCCGCTGCCCCACCAGAAGCCCTTCCTTCACAGGCTTCATGAACTTCCCTGAAGCCTCCAGAGCGCTCAAAAAGATGCTGCCAGCAATTGCAGGTCACTTCCGTTTTTGGCAGCGCATCATTTTGAGTGCTCCAGAGGCTTCAAGGAAGCCTCCTGAAGCCTCCGGGGGGCCTGGGAAGCCTCCGGAGCACTCAAAATGACGCGCCGCCGAAACTGGAAGTGACCTCCGATTTGCTGGCAGCATCATTTTGAGTGTTCTGGAGGCTTTCCAGGCCCACCAGAGGCCCTCCGGAGGCTTCAACAATCTGAAACATTGATGAAAAAAATAGGTTATTTGATGGGAATTTATAACTCAGGGTGAATTGTGTTCAGTATTTATTGTTTGTTTGTTTATTAGCTGTCCAACTCCAGTGGACTCCAACAATGGAGTTGGATCCAAAGTGGAGAAAGGGGACTGTATCCAATGTGAGTATTCTTTCTTTGTTGTTGGCCAATTTTTTTCTGAATTCATACGACCACATGTGCTCAAAAAACCCTTTCAGTAAACGAGATAGCAGTACACTGCAGCTGTGTGCCTGACATCCTAAAACTAATACCTAAACTCAAAAAAATATAGCAATCTATGGATGTAGGTAGCAGGGGGAAGAGTCTGCTTATTGAAGGACTAGGTGACAGAGTGAATGATTTACAAACTAGATCAGCGATGGCGAACCTTTTTAGGCTCGTACGCCATAATGGGGGAGCACAGAGGTGTCATGTGCAGGCATGCCGCACCCATAATGCAATGTGCAACCCCCCAAGCGCGCATGCATGCACTATAGACAACCCTCCCCCATGTTTACATGCTCTTTTTGCCCTCCCCAGGCTCCAGAGGCTTTATAGGAGCCTGGGGAGGGCGAAAAGAGCCCCCCCGAGGCCCTTCGGAGGCTTCAGCAACCTTCAGGAGGCTTCCCTGAAGCATCTGGAGCACTCAAAATGACACGCTGCCGAAAACAGAAGTGACCTCAGATTGCTGGCAGCGTCATTTTGAGTGCTGAATGGGTTTTTTTAAGCACATGAGGTCATATGAATTCACAAAAAAATTGGCCAACAACAAAGAAAGAATACCCACATTGGATACAAAGTCCCCTTTCCCCACTTTGGATCCAACTCCATTGTTGGAGTCCACTGGAGTGGACAGCTAATAAATTCAAACAAACAATAAATACTGAACACAATTTACCCTGAGTTACAAATTGCCATCAAATAACCTATTTTTTTCATCAATGTTTCAGATTTCTTCAAATGTTTTGCCAGCAGTTTCAGGAAATATTAAGAAAGGTTCATCCACAAAGTCCAAATTCAGAAGGCAAAGAAATATTGGGATAATTCCTACAAACATGGTACCAAGGTTGGTCAAGATCTAGGGTAAGTGATTTTGTGCAAAGTGTAAGTTGAAGGATTTGGACAGCTTGCTGCACAAATATAGTTTTAGCAAAGAACTTAAATTTGCATTGCTATTGCCACTGCTGTTATTTATATATAAACCATATTTGCTCAGAAGACTCTCTATATCAGTGTTTCTCAACCTTGGTGATTTTAAGTCCTATGGACTTCAATTCCCAGAATCCCCCAGCCAGCACAGTGAAGTCCACAGGACTTAAAGTCACCAAGGTTGAGAAACACTTTTCTATATCATTTCAGACCTCTCATCATTGTCATCAGTCATTCAGTTCTTGGCCAGTCTATGGATAAGCATTTTCCATACCTCACTAAACTGCCTCCTTTAAATCTGCTAGCATTATCCTGTGATCAGACCTCTATAGAAAATCAAATAGGTGGTTACCAATTGTTGAAAAAGGCAAGTCGAATTTATTCTGGACTCTTTTTCTCATCAGGTCTTTAACTGCTTGACTTGTGCCAACTCTCTAGAAGATCAGAGTTGCTTCTTAGCTAATGAGTAAATATATCCAATGCAAATCATGTCACATATTTGGGTTTTTGTCCTAGGAAGGAACCAGAGCAATAACATAAGTAAATATAAAAATCCAAAAGCTAACCTGAGTCCATAGCATTATTAGTGTCTGTTTCCATTTAAACTGGAAATAATGGTCGAAATAATTTGTGAACTTTCTTCTCGTTCAATGAAATATACCACATAAGAATATGATCTCTTTCTTACTCAGAAAATAGATCTGAAAGCTCAGGATACAACCAAATTGCTGGTCAGCTCTTCACAAAAGAAAGATGTGTGATTTATTATCGTTCTAGGTTATCCTTCTGAGTAAGAAACACATACAGGAGCTCCACTGATATTTTTTGCAAGCAAAAATAACAGAATGCTTGCTACTTGGGGGTGGAAGTTAATTAATTCTTAAAGCCTAGCCCATTATAATATTAAAAACTTGTATCGGATTAAGATTTTCAGAAAGACTATTTCATTAATTGGAATCTGCAAATAAAGTTCTCCTCTAATAACAAGGCAATACCTCTGGTTTCAAATGTAGCAGTTGAAGCTCTATAGGAGATCTTCAGATGACAAGGAATACAAGAGTATAACAAATATGAATGGTAGTACAACATATTTAAAAGAAAATAGACTGGGCCTTAATAGTAGTGTAAAACTACGTAGTTCAGAGAACAATGGTGTTGGACACGGAATCTTTTGTATATTTAGCTGAGCAATCAATATTAGTCAGGAGGTAATTTATTAATAGAATCCCTAATCCAGCAATAAGAAATCTAATGATATCTGAATGTTTTGTCCCACAAAGCCTACAATTTCTTGTCACAAACCATGCTGGCTAGGGCTGATATAATCAAGACCAGCCCATCAGGGGGTTATCTTTAATCTGTCCTTGGAAGAAACCTTTAGTTATGCAATCTGTAATCACACAATATGCAAATTTGTGGTTAGCTAAAAAAAAATCAAACACCATTATTTGCCTATGTTCACTAGTCTTAAGCTGTTGCTCATAGCTAGCTTCACCCAAATAGGTCACAAAAAAGCAAATCCTATTTTCTCAGGATATTGTGTGAATCTAAGCCTTTCAATGCAACAAAATTTCTCAAATGTTACAGGGTGAAAAAAGTGGCATCAAGCAATTTTGCTTCATTAATTCCATTTTCTCTCAATTATAACTACTCAGCAATTCACAAACTGTTGCTTCATTGAGTCATATTGGCAATATAACCATCATGATTATTTCATCCAGTTCCTACCCATATTATATTGAAACTACCTTACCACTAATAAATATATAAGAATAGGAAATTGGAAAGCATTATTTTTTGTGAATTGAGGTGGCAGAAGAAGATACGGCCCTACCTTTTTATGCAGTCTACCCAACTCAAAGTAATTGTAATTGTGACTCACAATCAATTTTCTTTTACAAAACCAAATAAATCAGCTTTATTTTTCTCATCCAAATTAACCAACATCCTGTTCCTCTGAAGAAAAGTAAAGTACAGCCAAAATTCACATTTTCTCTCAAATATCCTGCAAATAAACGTATAAAACCTCCTCTTACTGATTGATGATAGTCTCTTAACACAAATGTTGTCAATATTGCATATGGCTTTTATGCTTAAAACAATTGGTCTGCTGACTATTTTGAATTAAATTCTTGCAAATGGTTGAGTTCAGCAATTGCTGTTACTTGGATTGACTTCCATTTTTTAAATGTAAGAGATAAAGATAACAGTGATTTGCAAATTTAAATAAACTCTTCAGTAGAGTACTTTTCATAAATTAACATTGTGTTGTAAAATTCCAATCTCCCATGCCTTGAGATAAGTAAGGTAAATACCATATTCTTCTGAAGAGGTGAAAAGGGACAAAATAAGTACTGTATTTTTTTCCCAAGTGTAAGACACACCTTAGTTTTGGGGGAGGAAAATAAGAAAAAAACCATTCTGCCTCCGTCTACCAGCATCTATTGTTATTCATCTGGCTAGCGTCCTTAGCAAACAGCCTGATCAGGTTCAGCACATTAGCCTGATTCAGCATGAGCAGCTGATTGGGGGGGCAGGATTGGCCTCCCAAAATACCCCCATTCAGCTGTTCCCAGAGGTGAACTTTAGCAACAGGTTCGCTGGTTGTGAGCATGTGTGCACAGTAATTGTTCCCTTTGGGATGCACACAACCCTAACCCTATACAATCACAAGGCCTCAGTAAAAAGCTGGCTCTTGGGTCTTAACGGTCTTCCAAAAGGCTAAGAGTGAGTACTTGTCAGATCACCAATAGGAGGTTGGTGCACAAGTTAGAGGAAACCACAGAAAAGACATGATTCTAAAGTCTCACTACAGCAGATGGAAAGGGATCTAGAGCAGGCCCATCCTCTTTGATCTAGTGGAATAGACATGTTCTCTTATAAGGCAGTCCAACAAATAAAATAACCAGGTCCTGTGCCATGTAAAGCTTTAGATGTGATAACCAGCACTTTGAATTGCAGCTAGAAGAAATCTGGAACCAGTGCAGTTTGTACAATAAAGGTTTAAATGGGGGAACCTATGGGCACCCATTTCTCTGTGTACTATTACGTTCTGGACCCACTTGTAATTTTCTGTTTACCTCATAAATCTTTGACCACAGTCATATTTGTTTTCTTCAACTCCACTTCATGGTGATCCTACATGTTCAAAAACTAACAAACAGTGGAAGTCCTTACAGTAACTCAAATTTACTAGCTGTCTCTTATTTCTAGGTATAAAGTGTTATAATTACCTATAAATACCTCAATGGTTTTTCATAAATCTGTTTGGAAATCATCATCCTTTAATCTTTTTGGATAAAGTTTTCAATAATAATTGGCAGTAGTTGCATACAACATCCCTGATCTGCAGAGATTATGTATCTTAAATACAGGGAAGGTGCTTTTCAGTTGCAATTTCAACATTTTAGAATTCTGCTCCATTAGACCTCAGCTGACTTTCTCACTTAATTTTGTTTGATGTTTATGTTTGTTTGATGTTTATTAGATTTGTATCCCGCCCCATCTCCACATGGGACTCGGGGCGGCGCACAAGGAAATAATTTAAAAACCAAT
>JAPKID020002570.1:0-13186 GCA_026931265.2 Tropidonophis doriae | reverse complement strand
AACGCCAGCAGTTACTAAGCGCGGGAAGAGGCGCTGCTTTACGGCTTTCTCTGTCTGTCGTCTGTCTGTCTGTCTCTCTCTCCGGGCTCTCGGCTGTCGACTGGAGTTGGCGGGCGGAAACACACGCGGCTGCAGAGACGGTTTACGACACGCCGTAAAAGGAGGACGAGGAGGGCGCTTCCCCCCCTCGCTGCTGTTGCCATGGGGATGAAAAGAGTGGGTCCTGCTACGGGAGCGGCTTGCTGGGAGAATAAAGGAATGTCAGAGCGCCTCAAGGAGAGGATGCTTGACGGCGCGGCTGGGGAGGGGGACGCACGGGGCCAAGGCATGACGGATGCGGGGTCTTGCATTCGTATTTGAAGGGGGAAAACTTAGAAAGGGGACACTGCAAAAAAACAAAAGAGGGGCTCAAACATTCTTGGCTGGACTGGGGTCCTCCAGGCATGCCGGGAAGCTCCTGGTCGATCTTGCAATAACGACTTCAGCAACAGAGTGGTCCTGGAATGCACTACCTGACTCTGTGGTTTCTTCCCCAACCCCCAAAACTTTAACCTTAAAGTGCCCACCGTAGACCTCACCCCATTCCTAAGAGGTCTGTAAGGGGTGTGCATAAGAGCACTAACGTGCCTTCCGGCCCTGTCCTACTGTTCCCATTTATTCGTATCCATTTCATATATTCATAATCATGTTCATACTTCTATCTGTTATCTTATACATTATTTGAAAAATAAATAAAATAAATAAAGCCAAGCAGCCTCAGGTCTGACCCTCGCTTGGATGGGAGACCACCAGGAAATCAGAGGGCTGGTTTGGGAAGGGGGAAAAATACATGTGCATACATCCATAGAGCCAAATGGAATAGCTTGACTCCAAGGTGTCATTAATACGGCAATTCTTGAGAGTGGGATTGGGTGGGCAGAAGGAGCAACGGGCATTGGCCAAGGAATTCCAACTAATGGGGTGCAGGAGAAGAGCCTTCTCTGCTGTGGCTCCTACCATCTGGAACATCATATCCCTCGAGGTGGGATATGCTCCTATCCTCTTAGCTTTCCGAAAGGGCCTTGAATCTGCCTCTTTCTTGGGGTCCAGATATGGGTGTGTGCCCTTCTGGAGGTGGGATCAGCAAATTAAATGAAAGATCCCACCTTCGTCCCATTTTATAACTCTCCATCTTAGTTAATTCTCTCTTAATGTTACCCTTATTATTTTAATGTTTTATAATATTAGTTTATCATGTCAATAGCCACCCAGAGTTGTGCGATCACAAGATGGGCGGTCTATAAATTTAACAAATAAATGAAATGTTAGCAATATGAATACATTTGTATAAAGATGGAACAAGGACTTCATTTTGATTACTAAGATCCATACCAAAATGACTGCTAGATTAATCTACAGATTTATTTGTAGACTCAAAAAAATTATGCTTTGAAAAAAATGCAGATTTTTAAAACACTTAAAAATGCAGATTCAAGAATGTCAGTCTCAAATGCTTAGCTTCTTTACATCAAAATATTTCTGGCATAGCCATTAAATGCTTTATGTCTGTAGGCATATATGAATGAGTCAACACAATTTGGCCTTCCAAAAGCTATAGCTTATAATATGTAAACTTTAGCGTTTTTTGTTAAAAATGCTATATGTTCTTTTTAATATGCTGAATATAATTTATTAAATCCTGCTGAAAATTAAACTAGGTGTATATGATTTGTTTGTTTGTTTGTTTATAAAATTTATTGGCCATCCATTTTACCTCAGAGTAACTCAATAAGTTGCAAGAATAGGGAAGAATGAATTACCTTGCTGAATTTTTATTGACCATAGCTCAAACCAAGTAAAAAAAGACTCGTATAACTTTTCCCACACATTTATCATATCCAAATAATATGAAAAGTTACGGCAAAACTTGGCTCAAACAGTTTTTCCAGTAGTTTATTGTAAAGAGGTGTCCTGATTTGTTTTTAGGCCTTATGCCATCCTCACTTAACCTATCTTTTATCTAGGATATAGGAAACTGTGAATCTTACAATCCTAAACACATCTTCATTGAGCATGATGTGGATGTTGATGGCTGTGCTAAATCTGTGAAAAGAGAAGTCTGGAAACAGTCAAACCATTAGGCCAATTAAAAAATCAAGACAGTTCTCATTGTTTTTCCATTGCTAAAGCATGAGAACTTGTGCAAAGGCCTGGTAGCCAAGATACAGCCCTCAAGGCATATGCTTACCAGCCATACATAACATAAAGCCAGAATAGTCTGTCAGTTCCTAGGAGAACCAGAAAGATTACATAATATGCAGTTGCTTCTAATCTGTTTATATTTAGGTATGTGGAAATTAGGCCGGACTTGTCTCATTGGCTAAAACCAGCTTTGGTATAAAGATGGAGAAGAATTTGGATCCTTTGTGCTTAAAATGTACTCAGATTCTTCTTTTGTAGCATTTGATCTGACCACAGTATAGTAGTGGGTTTTTAAAAAGGAACATTCAAGAAATAAGGAAGGTAAATGATAGCCAAAGGAGCCAATTTGCAGGGATTTAACTTCAGGAAATGAAGCTTCTTATGAAGATGCTTACATGTGTAGGAAGTTAGCACCCACCTCTCTCCTAGAAAAATGAAATGTTTTAGGAAATATTAAAAAGGCAGAATATTTCCCCTAAAAAAGAGTAGAAACTCAGAGAGGCAGAAACTAACCCCCCCCCCACCTTAGTTAATGGGCCATTAAGGCCTGAGCCAGCCTATTCTTTCTACATAACAAAGATCTACTCCATTCCATTGCCCTTCATTGCACCACCCACCAACTTTCAATCAAATTTAGCACACAGACAACCTACAAAGCTATCTATGACAATCTACAAAGCAAGCAACTAATCAGGATACTCTTCCTGTGCCCTAGGAAGTTCAAAGCCCAACAGAGAGCATAAAACAGAGATTCTCAGCATCTCTTCCTTTTTTTCTACTCAGGAAGTCAAGCCATGTGATCCTGTTCAGGAACTCAAGTCATGTGACCCTGTCCACGATTAAACCATCTTTCCAAACAGCCTCCATGTTTCCAGTGTCTTTTCCCCCATGTGGAACTGAACCCAGATGGACATTTCTTCCAACACATGGATCAAGAATTTTAGACCATGTAGCTGCCACTGGAGCACAGGGTATGCATTTTATCAAGCAGTTTTGAATACAGGAGCCTGTAATGCAATTATGGTCGATTTCTCATCTTGCAATCCTAGACCTATGAGCAATTTAGAGTCTCCTAGTTAAATATGTCTGCCTAGCAGTTTGAAAGCATACAAGTGCAAGTACATTATAGCATTCTGTTCACCTTTGGTGTATATAGTCATGCTGGCTACGTGACCATGGAAATTGTCTTCAGACAATGCTGGCTCCCTTGGCCAAGAAATGGAGAGGAGCACCATGTCCTAGTGTTGGGCACAACAGACAGGAAAACTTTACCTTTTTAGATAAATATGCAGACAAACAGTGGGTATTCTCTGATTGTTAGAAGAGATAGGAAGAGACTTTCTCATAACTGATCCATGCATTCACGCACACAGTCATCCACCCAGATAAATTGGAAGCTATGTAGAGAGTTGGTACTTTCCTTAATGCTGTATCCATAAGCAAATGTTTATTGACTGCCAGCCACCTTTAACGAATAGGAAATAGCTCTGCTTCTTCATAAAGTATTTCTGGAATCATACATGGAATGCTTCAGTGAGCATAACACATAGCAGTGCAAATAGAAGGATGATATATATGTTTGCAAGGGGTGTGACATTCTGCATCTTAAAAATCAATTCATTTCTACTGCCAAAAATGGGTGGTGTAGATTGCAATGTAGTCTACAGTCATGGAAAGTATAATTCCCAGCATTTTGGTGGACTATCATAGTTAACATATAACTATTACACAGTGTGCAATAAGCATGTGAGAACTATGTAAAGTAGCCAGAATCATTCCTAACATAAGAACTGGAGAATGTGATGCAAACTGGGTGCTGCATCCACTTTTACAACCAGTGAGGTGTGATTTCATCTGTCATTAAGTTCAATTGTGCATAACTTAAAACAATGGCAGGGTCTTATAGTCTACTCGTAAGGAGACATGTATTTGATAAAACCGTTCCTTGGCATTTATTCCAATAATACGTTGGGAATTGTGTCTCCAGATTATCAGCCAAGAAAGGATTCCTATTTAATACCTTTATCTGGGTCTTTCATACTTAAGCCCTCATAGGAAGCTTTTTGAAGGGGAAAAGACAGGCAGACAAAAGGATGCATTTGGTTTCCAAAATTGCAGTGAAGGTCCGACACCAGCTGGAACACTTAATGCCTTCCCTCAGTTAAGGGCTCTATGATCCGCCTCCCATTCCGGATCAGGATTCTGCGGCGTTTGGCTGGCAGGAGGGTAACCCTTTTCTCTCCTAGTTGGGCAGGCCTGATGAAAGGCTTAGCAGGAGAGAGGTTCTGCCTTTTGTTCATCTCATCTACAAAAGATTCCACCCCCTCGAAGCGTTTAGTCAGTTCTCCAAGATGTTCCTTGAGGGCATTAAATTCCTTGTATAGGTCATCCAGGGCATCAGAAAGAGGCTTGATTCTAAAAAAAACAACAGGCAAGAAGGGTTATGGGTTAAATAACAAACACCCTATGCTAATTTAATAGAATCAGGCTTTCATTTTATTCTGGCAAGGTTCAACAACAGAGCTGGATCTGTGCTGCCAAACTCAATTATGGCACTTAGGCGGCAATTTATTTACGTAGATGCAAGCCATTTGTACAAAACTTTGCTCAAGCAAATGTCCATTTCTTTGGGATGATACTTCCATAATACGGATGCAGTGACATTGACCCAGAAATATTTATTTTATTTAGCTGTATGGTCCACAACAGTACATAGAATTATAGGGATGGAAGAGACCTTGAAGGTCTTCTAGTCCAACCCTCTGCCCAAGGCAGGAGTCCAGTTTCATCAACTCAGTCTTATCGATCTGCAAATGATAAATTATTTTTACCATTAAGGTAAAAATATTAAGGAATTAGGGCTTGTTAACAGGCCAACATGGGTCATTGTTGCTTTTTGTGCACTACCCAGGATCTTTCAAGATTGAGCCAGGTTTTTTTAAATCAAAATATATCTCACACTATATATGGACATGCACACATTGAACAAAGCCCAAAAATGGGTTCAAATATGACTGAGGATGTTTTGAAACTTCCATTGGTTTTGTATGTAGTGCAAACATCCTAGGGCAGATCATGTTCTATTTAATCTTAATCCTAATACTATGAACAACTAGATTCCACTACCCTTATTCTTCTAGATCAACAGCTGACACAAATTTATCAATTCTCCACTAGACTGACATATTTTGAGGTACTACGCTAAGTCAATTAGAAACCTATCCAGATCTCTGCCTGGACTCCAGCCCTCACCTTCCATAGTCAGGCAACACTGTTTGGTGATCGTGGAGGAGAAGATTCCTGATTTGAGTCATAATGGCAAATTTCCAGTTGTCAAGAACCACAGTAAGATTAGAACATCCCCTTGTATTGACTTTATCAACTGGAAGAGGAAAGAGAAAAGAAGACCAAACAAGAATGTGATATAACAAAGAAGTAGTTGTGTAAAATCATCATCATTGTCTTAAAAAATAAGGAAAAATTTAAAACCTTCAAATACAGATTGGATGAGTGTATAAAAAGAAAGTACTAGTGATTGGGTAGATATCAAAAGATCTAGAAAAGCATTTGGACACCATATGAATCTCAACACATCAATTTCAAAATGTCACATTTGCTACAATACCTATATTACAATAGTATCACTAGCTAGATCCTTGAAAAGAATCTGACAGTCAGAATACTGTGCCACATCCAGTCAGAACTATCTGGTAGATTGTGTGGTAATAACAACAACAATTTAACTCCTCCTTTTTCCTTGCCCTCTTCCTGCACTTTTGTTCCTAAATGCTGTATGCGCCCGAGGAGGAGGCATTTCCACACCATTAACATGAAATGAGAATCTAGCAGGACTATTGAGGACAACAGCCAAACCTTTTCTCACATGAGTTCGGGTGGAGAGCAAGTTTAGGAGGAATAAAGTTGCTTCATTATAACTTTAAACACAATGACATAATAAAGGGATTTGTTTGAATGCATCTTGGGGTGGAAAATAAACCTGCCTATCCTTAAGAGTTCATTTTAGGACCTACAGTATCTTTTCTAAACTGAAATGTGCTCAACTCCCTGAAAACATATCCTGGGAGCTGCACAAGGAGAAATATGATTTACAGCTAAAATTCAGATGCTCACAGGTACTTAAGAATCATGCACGCAGAAAAGAAGTTCAGAACTGCATAAGAAATATGGAAATTGGGAGAGAATTGGAATCTCAGGTTAGCAGCCTTTATGAAAAGCAAGTGGGCTTTGGGGCATCTGCTGTTGAAAGCAAGTGTGTCCCCAAAATCATTCCCCCTTGCACAACGAGGGTTCCAAGGCCCTTAGCAAAGAGGGACCAGCCTATCCAAGTGCCCCTTTGGTCCAATTCACAATAAAGAAAACTTGTCTGTTGCCCCAAGCAACAGCCCACTTTCTGGGGAAGGCCATGTTATTTGGGACCTGTTACCTTCTGATCGATAGTCCCATTCGGGGGTGGCTTCCTGCCGCTTTGGTATGGCTGCATAGCTGACGGCGACCAACAGCAGCAGCCAGAGAATCTGCTTCATGCTGCCTTGACAGCGGCAAGAGAAGGAAGACCGAATCAAAAGATCCTCTTTACAGTCTCCGCACAGACCTCACAGCCTCATTCCTGTTCTGCGTCCAACCCCACCCCTTTTTCCCCTTGATGGCTCCCATATGGTCGCTCATCTAGCTGGGCTGGTCACCAGTTTGTCATATCAGGAAGCAGAGAAAAAAGAGGCGTTTCTACTTCTGTAGCCGTAGAAACACAACACTTGTTGCATCCATTCACCAGTCCAAGTCCAGCTGGATGGAAATATTGTCCAGGGGTTTGACGACGTCATGTTGGAACTCGGATATCATCAGACTTATGACCATCCTCTCCGTAGAAGGTCCCCATTTCCTGCATGTGCCTCAATAGCTTTGAAACTTTGGGATGTTGCAAGTTGGAAAGAAGTGGAAGTGGGTGGACAGGAGACAGTAGAAGCTATGGATCTGAGCAAATTGCTCAATCGTGCTAGTTCCTTGTTGTTAGGACGGGGTGGGGGTAGCTTAGGCTGTGTCTTCATTGGATTGGACCTGTGTCAACCACCATGTGATCATCTTTAGTCCGTTTGTTAATTCAGCAGTAGATAAGCACAATAAATAATATGGTTGCTATTAAGGGTGCTATCATATTCTAACACACCAAACATGAAGGGAAGAGGAAGAAAGAGATACAGCTGGCTGAAATCTCCCAAGACTGGAAACATTCATTTTTTATTTCATTCTCACTTCCATTCTTTCCAATGATTTAAGGCTAACCGATCGGGCTCGCTGTAGCCATAGTCAGAGAGTGGCTGCTGCAACTGCTTGAAGCCCCTTGTCACTTGGGACCTGGGGGATCTTGTTTCTATTCCTCACCCAACCTCAGCTCTCCCCTCCTTTGTTCAGAATTGGTCCCTTTAGACCTTTCTCCTTTTGCATATAAATAGAGGCTGATTTGGGCCAATGGCTGGAACTAATATCGGACTGCAGAAAAATAGAAAGGGGCAGATTAAATTGAGGGTGAGCAGGGCAAGTAACGTGACCTAGACTGACATAATGCCATCTGAACCTAGCTAACTATGGCTCTAACCTGACATCCTATCGTGTTTCCTATATGTGTTTATCCGTTCAAGACATTTTAATAGGAAGGATTTGAAAATGCATTGAAAAGTTAATGCTGGCGTGTAGTTTGCCACTTTCCAGATGAATTAGATTCCAACTCTGATTTGCCTGCCAGCCTGTGATCAAGATTTTCAAAAAATATTTAATTTAAAAAAAAACACAAGACAACTGAAAAAAAACTTTATTTACCTGCTAAAATCCTCAGATGGCAAGATGTGGTGGTCATTCTTTCAAGTCTAATTTGTTGTTGTTTTTCTTCAAACCAAGATCTGCTTCTCTTCACTTTATAACATCGTCCTGAAATTTTGCCATTCTTCAAATTACAAACAGATCCTTTTGGCCTGCTATAGGAAACACTCTTGAGCTGCAGTTTATATATCTCTGAAGGGATGAAGAAGGGAAGTAAGAGATTTGTGGGACAAATACTCCAAAGTACATTTTAGGTCACTAGCACTTAGTAAAGAGGAAAATTCTGTTTATCCACACTTTCTTTAATGGATAGGCAAGAAAAAGGAACAGCTGAGGGAAAAAGCTGTCCGCTCCAACTCCGCTGCGCACAATTTACACAGAAACTGTGTTTACAAAGGCACAAAACTGCAATTCCCCAGCATGTGTTTTCTTGGGAAATAGGGACAACTGGGAATTACAAAAGGTAAATGACTTACTTCTTTTGAAAGTTAGAGAGAAATGTCCCGCCTTGTTGGCATTAGCTTTGCTGCTCTCCCGGCTCTCCTTGCTCTTAATGATATCCAGACAATGGATTATTTTTTTTTAAGTGAGAAGAGCATATTCAGTGTGGTTCACATCAGGTAGCCAGATGGGGAAATATGTCAGTCCCTTGTCGGTGTTTATGAGTCCAGATGGCACAACAGAGATAAGCCGAAGGAAAATGGATGGGAACACAAAATCTATCTCCTGACCTACAGGGCACTGGTAGAGTTGGAAAAGGCCACTCCATCCATCGAGCCACAGAGTTAAGAATCCAAATGAAAATATTTTTAACCAGATGGCTGTTTTGCAATCTGTGAAAGGAAGCCCATCGTTTCTCTGGTTAATGAGCTCCATAGCCCAACAGCACTAAATTCAATCAAACTCTGTTTTTACTGCAACTTCAAGCTATTCTTTGGTAGTTAGAATAATAGATCTTAACCTTCTTGGAAGGGATGAAATTAAAAATGTTTTGTCCATGTGAAAGAAAACACATTATGCCTTGGAAGTTTGTCTGGGCTATTCCAGGGAGGGAGGGCATGATCTGATCAAACCAAAACCAGATAGCAAATTAGCAAAATCTTAAGGACGCATCCATTGGATTCCTCTGCCTCTAGACAGACATGGGCGTTGGTGCTTACCTGATACCCTCATTCTCACAGCAGGTGGAGACAGCAGTCAGATAGGATTAACTCCATCCAATAACCAATAGGGCTGAGTTTACAGATTATAAAACCATCCTCCATGCTGCTCCTCCCCAGCTTCGATGAAGGTGGACTGTAGATGGAAACACACTTTTTTTCTCCTACAATCTACATCTATCTGCCATACCAGTCCTAGTTCTCTAAAGCCATCTCACTTTGGACCTTTAATTTCTTCTACCCAAGTTCACATCCGAGAGGACCTTTGTGGTACATGTCCATGCACAAGACATGCACGCTTTGGGTCAGCTCACAGATACTACAGATACTAATTGATGCAAAGGACACGTGGAAGTCTTCACAAACTTACTTTTCTGCATATCATCCCTTGACATTTCTCTGGCATGCCCCCATCCAAGATGAACATTTACAGCTCCTTCAAATTCTCTTCATTGGACTTAATGTTTCTAGTTCTTGCTCTTCTCTGGAAATACTTGTATGAATTCTTTCAAAAACTGGTTTTTAGACCTTGATGCAATATTCAAGGTGTGATCTGACTAACACAGAATGAAGTAGAGCCAATTACTTCCCAGGATTTGAAAATATTTGATTGATGCAGGCTAAAAATGGTTTTCTTGGACAAGCTGGACATAGGTCTTCACTATTAAGATAAATATTTCAATTTTTTTTCTTGAAAGATCTATTATCTATATGGCTTTCCATATCTTATATCTGTGTATTTTATCTTTGTTTCCCTCTAAGTTGAGAATTTTGCATTTGCCTCTTAAATTGGTATATTTAGCTGTTTCTATAACCCATCAAAACCATTTTGAATGTTATTTCTCTCTTGTAAGCTATTAATATCTCAACAATGTTATATCCTCCATCAGTTAATCCAAGTTAATGCCCTAGATTCTGAATCATAGAATTGTGGAGTTTAAAGGAACCACAAGAGTCAACTAGTCCAATCCTCGGCAATGTATAGGAAAACCAATTAGCTTCTTCCTCAATTGGTGTCAGTCCAGCCCCTTCCTAACAATATCTAAAGATGGAGAACCCAAAACCTCTCTTGTGCCCATTATTTCTGGTCCTAGTTTATGTAGCAGTGGAAAGTAGTTCTTTTCATACTTCTAAATCATGATCCAGAAGGAGGTCAGAAGTATGTTAATCTTCCTACCAGCCATCATACACAAATGGGTCAGGATTAGCCATTTGTTATCAATGGCTGCATCCATTAACATATACAACCCATTTCATATTCAAATAAAACCTATATTCTTGACTTGCCAGATTGCTAAAAACATGAATCCCAAATGTTGTGTTTTGAGATGAGATTTGAAATAATAGCTGACTACCCGCCTACACAGCAAGCATTTTAGAAATTAGATGTTGTTGGGACTTGAAGTGAATCACCATGACATATATATCTACATTAGAACAATGCATGAATGGTGATCAGGAGAATTTGTTTGGGGCTCAAGGGCTGCATAAGTTCAAAATGAGTAGAGAGCAGGATAAAGCAACAAAAGGACCCAAAGCCATCATTTTGGATGCTTTTAATAGGTTTTTATTTGCAGGGCTGTTATTCAGTTAAGTCCAATCCAAACCAAACATACACCTCTGCAACCCAAAGAACCAAGAAGAACAGCAAGAGCGGCTACAGCCCATTGAGCTTGAGAAATCTAGTCAAAATGCAAACCCAGGAAACAAAAGTCACACGTCCTGCCAGCAATAACTAGGGCCAAAGAGAGTGTTTATGAGCCCCAGCTACAACTGCCTTGAAAGGCAAAGACCGCATCCTTCATAGCAAGTGTTTGCAGGCCAGTCCTATGTGCCCATAATGAAAATGGGAGCTGGGACAGAGGCACATTTTTTTGGTGGTGACGAAGACCTAGGAATATAAACTATGGAAGGGCAGAAATAAAGGCTGTATGTCCACATAACCAGAGAGTTGACGTGAAGGGGCCTCTTTCTCTCTAATATTGCAAGGTTCGTCAGGGTGATTATATAGGCTTGCTATGCAGAATATTTTTGCAAGGGGAATCAATTGTGACTTAACATAAAACAGTCCTAGCAGAGACACTGGGAATTTTGGATAATGGGGAAAAAAAATCTCAGGACACTTTTGAATAGAGGAGCCCAGTTACCAGATGAAATAAGGAATAGGAGGCACAGCTAATATATGATTATGTGAACAGTAGGCAGGGTTGTGTTCTAGAGGCAAGGCCATTTCTATTGCAGTCACTATGTTCTAGAGGCAAGGTAATTTTTACACAGGCATTTTAGTGAGGTAAGACAAATTCCCATTGCAATATACACTCCATTTAATTTTGTTGTGCTGATCCCTGTGTAGTCATTAATAGACATGAATAAAATGCCTAGATATATTGCCCAATCATAGCTTTGGATCCCAGGAAATTGCTTTAAATATAAAGGGAAAATAGTGCATGGCGACTTGGTACAAAAACTGCTTGTGAACTGTTGCTTTCCCAGTCCTGACACAGCTGGAATGAAGCTGCTGTGGGGTTCCAAGCCTGGAAGTGACAGGATATGCTTCCTGTTGCTAAACCAGGATGAAAATCATCTTCTCTCTTAGCTAACCATAGATGAGGAATTCTGGGAATTATTTTAATCTGCTGCCATTAGGGATGTATGACAAGAAATGGAGGGAGTGGCAACCAGAATCATCCCAGCCTGGTTGAGAAAGACGTTCTTCCCCCACTCTCCAGTGCTGAGGTTTAACCTGGGGCTTTAAAGCCACAGTATGTCCTGCGATCACACATCACTCAAGTTGAATCTATAATGAGAGAGTGGACCAATGTGGCTCAGGCACCAGTGACCCAGAAACTCTGGGGCTAAATGCAAAGCATGTCAAGAGAACAACGTTACACAAGCTAGCCCTGGGGGACCAAGTCATCCCTTCAACACTACTGCCTAGCCTCACTGACAAGCTTAAGGCGGGGAAAGCTTGTGGCATGCAAGCTAACAGGGTGACACGGCCACACCGCCATGAGCCCACAGAGCAGATCAGCCACCTGTGCGACTTCAGCTCAAGGGAAGCAGGACCTCTGGCTTTCTACAATACTGAGAGCAAAGAAAAGACAAGGCAGCACAGTGGGGCCATCTTATTTTTTTCCCACCGGGACATCCTGTTCCAACTGCAAGCTGCCACCTTGTAAATGGCATTTGAATACCTGTGATATGGGTCCTTTCCCCCCTTTCCTGTCTTGCCCCGCCCCACACAGTACATCGTCCCAGGAGGAAGAACAGTCCTGCCTGGCTAAAGGTTTGCCTCTGTATTTCTGCCAGTTGGTCTGTAATGGCCGCCCTGATAGCCAAGCCAAACAGGGCCTAGCTCCGTGGGAGGCTACACATCTCGCAATGATCTGTGCCTGGTTGGTTCATGAAGGTGCAGTGCTGACAGGCCCACATTGAAGAAGTTGTTGCATGTGTTGAACTGCCCATGGCGCCATATTCTTGGAGTCCTGGCAACTGAACACCCACTGTGCCTGTAAAAATGAAATGGAATGGAATAATTAGAATAGAATAGAACAATTAACCAGTGGAACAGCTTGCCTCCAGAAGGTGTGAATGCCCCAACACTACAAGTCTTCAAGAAGATATTGGATAGCCATTTGTCTGAAATGGTATAGGGCTTCCTGTCTAGGCAGGGAATTGGACTAGATGACCTCCAAGGTCCCTTCCAACTCTGCTATTGTAGTGCATTGTAATTAGGAGACAGAAAAAGCTCCAACAAGCAGAAAACATTTTTTGCCTGGAAACTTTATAAATTGCTAGATAATTTCTAGAGTAAATGCAATCTTCACTTAAGAAAATTCCCATTCCTTGGCACAACACTGTCTAATTCTTTCCACAGATTTCTACAACTGTATCCTCTAAAACTCTTCCTTCTTTTCTGCGTGAATTAAATCACTGATCGATCTATCTATCTATCTATCTATCTATCTATCTATCTATCTATCTATCTATCTATCTATCTATCTATCTAT
>JAPKID020002569.1:0-13188 GCA_026931265.2 Tropidonophis doriae | reverse complement strand
TTAATTAGGTTTTATGGGTTTTTAATTTTTATCATTGGGTACAGGGCTAATTTAATTGTGTTTTACCTTGTATATAGCGTTTGTTTTTGTATGGTTTTTAATTTCACCTGTACACCGCCCCGAGTCCCATGGGGAGAGGGGGCGGTATAGAAATCCAATTAAATAAATAAATAAATAAATAAATACTGTAATATGCATATGTTTATTACTTCCTTTCCTTTGTTACTGTAGAGATTAGCTGGGGAAATATGATAGTAGCAATATTTAATAACATCCATTTATGAATTTTCTGCTACTGACAGAAACAGAACTCAAAAAGGGACTGTCCTGTGCAAATAACGAATTTGATTATATTTTTCATAAAACACACACACACACCATTATTTACACAGTGGTATTTCAAAGGCTAGTGTAGCCTGAGATGTAGAATTAAATGCCAGGAACACAAGTCTATCACAGATTAGTTCATGAAATTGAGCTAAACACCTAGTTATAGCTTAGCAATAGTGAGCAAACCTGCTTACATTTGTTTTTCAGTCTAGACTCAACTTTTTAAAAGGTTCCATTATTGTTGTATTAATTTTTCAGCCATAGTTTCACATACTTTGAAGTATTATTGATTTTAGGTATTTCAAGGATTGCTTAGAAAATGGAAAGTTTTAGCAAGCCAGATTTGTTAGAAACCTGAAATCTATATGTGTCTGTATAATCTATTTGCTATTACTATCATTAATTAAATCTTGAATATCGTGATATTTATTTGGGGAACTCACAACAGTGACTCATTGTATGATCATTATTTGACTAGACCACTGTGATTATCTCTGTCTGGATCTGCTATGAAAATCACCAGAACTCTCAACTAGACCAAAATACAATGTTTTGGCAAATCATAGCTTAATAGAATCCCACTGCAAAAATATGATATGTACATACTTCGATTACTAATAGCTTGAGAAATTCTGTAGCTGAAGCACATATATTATGTGCCGCAACTAAGGAGTTTGTGTGTTGTGTTTGTGCATAAACAAGGGAGACTAATATAGATCTATGTCAAACTATTTAGCTCATCAGCTAGACATACCCTTACTGGGATTTGAACCTGGGAGGTTTTACATATAAGGCAGATGTAATTGCCACTAGACCACTGGTTCTCTTCCTGAGCCAGGGGAATAAGTATATACTTGTGTCATAAACAAAGGCAATGAAGCGAATAGCTTTCTATCTGCATGGTCTCTTGTGATGAGCCGAAAGACAGAAAAAGAAAGCATCTTTGCTTCCTCTCTTAATTGGGGTTTCTAGGGTGTTGTGACAAAAGTATATACTTATTTCCCTGGCTCAGCTGATCAGGAGGAGAACCAGTGGTCTAGTGGCAATTACATCTGCCTTATCCCAGTAAGGGTATGGCTAGCTGATGAGAGCTAAATAGCTTGAAATAGATCTATACTAGTCTCCCTTGTTTATTTATTTATCAGCACAAACACAACACAAATGTAAACAAAGGCAATGAAGCGAATAGCTTTCTGTCTGCATGGTCTCTTGTGAGAAGCCGAAAGACAGAAAAGGAAAGCAGCTTGCTTCCTCCCTGAATTGGGGCTTACCAGGGCGTTGTGACACAAGTGATATGTATACTGGTTCAAATCCCAGTAAAGGGTATGGCTAGCTGATGAGAGCTAAAAAGCTCAGAATAGATCTACGTATACTAGTCTCCCTGATTTATTTATTGATCAGCTCAAAAACCTAACATATTTGCTCAAAAAAAAATATTTTTGAAGTTGATATGCACGATAATCGAGACTGCAGTCCTACTTTAATGCCAGTCTTTGTTTATCAACAATCCTGTTAATAAACTAAAGCCAAACTTATATAAAAAGAGTTTTTCTTATACTAATAAGGTCAATAAAAAACATCGCTAAACAAATATTACAAGTTCAATAATATGAACAATTATAGCTTGCTCACAATTATTTAGTACTATTTTCCCAAATTATAATTATCACAGTCATGTTTAAGTGTATGAATAACTTTGATATGAGTATACAGGGATATTTTTAAGATCAAGAGGAACTTGAAATGAGAGATGAGAAAAACATAAATTTCAGAGTACATTTTACTATAGTTAGATTGGAGTAAATCCCACTGATTTAAACAGAAAACTAACCATGTTTAACTAAGGTAACCTTCATTACCATTTTTTTCTGTGGGGACTCTGGCACAGATTAAAAATGAAATTGTGCTGCCTGCTCTCAAAAGTGTACACATATATAACACAGGGAATATTTCCAGGGAAGTTAATTTTTTCATCCAAAATTGAGTATAACATTAAAAAAGACCACTGCATATCATAATGAGATAGTAATTATCTGATGACAATTTCAGCCTGAAAGTACTTAATATTAAGATCTACAGTGTATATATTTATATATGTATTTATATGTTGATAAAAGGGGAGGCTCTTCTGTGATTAGGGCGTTAATGAGGGAACATGTCAATACAACTTCAAAAACAGCCCTCATTCCCTGGAGGCTACCTAAGATCTGCCCAAAGGCAGAGGATGCTGAGAATCTCAGGGCTAAATCAGTCTGCGTTTGGATTTCAATATAGAAATGCTCAACATCTGAACAAAATAAATGGATGCCCAACTAGAAGAACTGTGGATTGAACTCAACAGATTGCATTAGGATATCATTGGATTATGTGAAACACATCAACAAAACAAAAATGTAGTCAAATGTGATAGAACTGGGCATCTACTCTACCCTAGGGGTACTGAGGATGGACAACATGGCGGGTTTGGTTTTCTCATCCACCAAAAGCTGAAAGATTATGTAATAAAATTGTAAAGTATATAAGACAGAGTTGCCCAATGTATAATTCAATTAAATAAACAATACAAGTGTCAACTCTACGCCATCCGCTTTTTTGCACCAACAATAAGCTGTAGTGATGATGAGGTTGAGAGTTTTAGGATGATGTGGTCCATCTTCAATACAAAGAAAAATGCCAATACAAGCCATAGAAGCAACAGACCACTGAAAAACACTTTGTACAATCAAAAATCTCTAATGAAACAGTTGATTTAATGAAAAAGTAGATAATGAAGAATACTATATTTTTTACTAATAAACTGAAGTAAGTTGAACTTTGCAAGACCATAAGAAAACATATCCAAGAAGAAACATGTTCGTTTAACATGAAGCGTGTGAAAAAGGCAGTTGAATAAAACAAAGGAATTGATCAAGCAAAATGCAAGCTTATATAAATACAAGAAAGAGGGTTTTTGTATTAAAACATGAAGATGGCTCTAGGTATAGAACAAGACAGGAAATATTGAAAATAATTGGAAAATTCTATTCAGAGCTATACAAAGATCAAAATCATTCAAAAGTAACAACATCCATGAAAGAGGAAATGTCGGACATCCTAGTACAGGAAGTATCAAGTGCCATAAAATCAATAAGAAATGGCAAAGCTTCAGGAAATGATTGTGTTATGGTTGAAATGCTGAAAGCAGGTGGTCAGTCTACACAAGATACCAGCAAACTGTGCTCTAGATGCCTCAGAGAAGAAAAAATACCTGATGCATGGAAAAATGCTGAAGTCATTTCTATACACAAGAAAGGGCCCCAAGAAGATTTAAAGAATTGTCCCCCAATAGGCCTTTAAAATCATCTACACGGTTTTCACCAAGATAATAGCAAAAAGAATATTGAGAACATTAAATGATGCCCAGCCAAAGGAGCAGGCAGGGTTCAGAAGTGGTTGCAGCTCAATGGATCAAAACCAGGTAGATCAGCATGTTATTGAAAGGCACAATGAGAACATCATGCCTCTGTGCATGGTTTTCATTGACTACAAAAAGGCTAAGCCATGCCCAGGCTCCAAAGGAAAGTCTATGATAGCATCAAGAGATTAAAATAATTGAAATGGAAATGGGCTGATCACATAGCAAGAAGAACTGATGGCAGTCATAGAATGGATCCCACTTGATAAAAAGCGTCAACCAAAGAGACCTAAAACAAGATGGATTGACGACATCAGCAAATATTGTGGGCCCATCTGGCAAAGAGAAGCTCAAGACTGTATTGGTTGCAAACAAGCGAAGGAGGTCTTCATCCTGCAGCAGAGAGACAATGGCTAGAATGAAAAAGGGAGAAAGGATAGACATAGCAAATTAAACATACCTAAAAAAGAAAAGAGAAAAAAAATAATAAAATAATTTTTCCTCATAGCACAAGTGGTGATATTTATTTATGATAAATGCTGATGACTAACAGAAAAATTGACAGCTTAAAATCCTTGATAAATTGTTTAAATTTAAACTTTCAGATGGATTTCCTGACAACAAATAACTAAACATTAACCACAATGGACAGAAGATCTCATAATCCATGGGGGGGGGGGCAGCATGCACCTGCGAGGGACACAGTGCACCTGCGAGAGACACAGTTTGCATGTGTAGGGGGCAGGGTTCGCACATCAGGTGCCCTGTTTTTGGTCCCAGGGGCTACAGACAGGCCTGCGAGGCCCAAAATGGGCCACATAGGGCGCATGCACCGAGGGGAGCATGGGTGTGCGTGACACAAGATGCTTCCAAGATAAGCTAAAACATATATATCTTACAGGCTTGAGGAGGTAACTAATTGCTTAAGACTGACATCAGTTTATTAACACATGCTAAAGAAAATCAAATGCTGAAAAGTACATCTTGCTTGCTTCCAATTTGCTATTACATGTATCTCAATCTTCTTGGGCATCCATACAGATTAAACATCAGATCAATAATCTATAAGGGCTGAATGAAAAGCAATCCCCTTGATGTTATACATTGCCAACTGATGCACTAGATAGAACCTTTGATGAGTGTTTTACAGTACATGTTTTTACTTCAGTTGGCAAAAAACTGCTATGAGAAAATATTGTGTTGCTATTGTTTGTGACCTGGAAACTTGCAGTGAGTGCTTGTCAGTGTACTTTACGTGATACACTGCAATTGAATTGATAACCAAAGTGATTCCTCCAACTGAAAGTCACCCATGAATGCAAATGGTTTATGGGGATGAGTATGATGACATGAATACAAGCAAGCAAGTTTTCCTGGGCCCAAAGATATAAAGATGGTGACCTGATTACATGATCAAGAATGAAGTAGATAATTTGTGACAAGCCAATGAGTTTGACATGAAAAAAGTTTGGTAAACTGATTAAGAATTGGTGGCTCACTCAAAAGAGAAGTGTTAGGAAGCTTGGTTTTTTACAGGAAAGTATGGCTTCCGGACAGTCCTTGACTTAGCACTATAATAAACCCTGCCATTAAGATCAATTTTAACCAATTTTGTTATATTTAAGTATAATGACAATAAAGATTATACTTATCATTAAGTCATGATGATTGTAAAGTCATCATATAACCAATCTGTCTTTACAACCGATTTATGTGGCAGTCATTAAGCAAACCCATTGTTTGCTGGGGCATTTTTGCTGAAAACTAGAAGTATATGCCAGTTGTGCAAAAAAAAATTGTAAATTGCAGTCATGGGGCCCTAGGATACTGCAAGCAGATAAAAATGAAAGCAGATTGCCAAATGTCCAAAATGAGGTCATGTGACTGCACGGAGTGGCAACAGCCATTGGGACCAGGTCATAAGTAGATTTTGGAGGTCTGTTGTAACTTCAGTTGCTAAGTGACTGGTTGTAAATCAAGAACTTCTTATACGTCATTGATGTTGTTCAATATTGAAAGATTTTGAAAAGATATATTTCTTGAATGCTGATAGCAGAAATGAAACCTTTAAGATCTGAAATTTGTCAGCAATTGTTATGCTATAAAGTTGAGGAATTTCTTTACTGCATTTTGACAGCTCACAAAACAGCCTTCAATACTCTTTAATTACAGCTTGTATCAATAAAGTAGATTTCTGGTATTTGTTATGGTATCAGTTTCCTGGCCAAGTTTATCCTGAAAGGTTGACAGATGATGGAGTAGATACAAGTAACAAAACTTTGCTTCTTCCAATAACTAGTTCACCAACCTGCTCAGAAAATGAACAACCAGTTCTCCCAAAATGGTGCGAACTGGCTGAATCCCACTATTGATTACTTTCCATTCAACCCACATATAAAATAGAACCTCCTACCAGGTTTTAGGTTAATGTAGTTCTGAATTGTGTGACAAAGTAGGGGCATCTTTTGATTCACTTATAGGTGGCGCTACATTTTAGGGTGGGTTTCCCTTTTTATTACAATAGTAGGGAGGTTTCTATAAAGGCACTAGACTTCTGTTGAACAATTACATAAAAAGACAATTTTGGAGGTTTTTTTTTAATCACCTCAAGAAAAGATACAAACACAAACAAAATGCTAAGTTTCTGTAGCTTGTCAACCTAAAATTGCCAAATCCAGCCAACCCAAATAAACCTAGGGTATTTGCCTCTCCCCATAAACTCTGGCTGAATAAGCATGTGTAAATAGTGACTAGAAGCTAGTTTTAAAAGGGGGAGAATCTGAAAAAGCTATTTATTAAAATGACCTGCCTATAAAATATCTGCATATATGTAATTAATTTCCTCTGAATATACTAGTCACACACAAACTACGTTTCCCTGAAAATAAGACAGGGTTTTATTTTCTTTTGACCCCTGAAATAAGCACTTGGCCTTATTTTCGGGGAGGTATTATTATTGTTGAGGTGCAGGAGACAGCGAGTGTGGTCACCTCATGGCTGCTGCTGTGTTGCAATATTTTCAAGGAGGGCTTATTTTCAGGGGAGGGTTAAATTTGAGGGAAACCAGGTATTATCCCACACATAATCACACAAATGTATAGGTTGATTTTCCTCTCCCTTCTACCAATCTATTAATTTGTAATATATCTCACAAAGGTAAACAAGAGCTCTTTCCAGCTTTTGATGATAGCAGTCCAGAGGCAATCTTGTATCCCAACATCTTACCATGTCTGGAGTCAGAAGCCAAATAAGTTCAGGTCTGGTTAAACACTGTTGGGAAATGCCACACCCTGAACAAGAACAGAAAGTTAGATATCCTGGATGAAGGCAATGGCCAATTACTTTTGTACTGTTTTCAAGGAAACTGGCTAGATAAGCCTATGAAGTCATCAGGAGTTGAGTCCAACAGTTGGGAGACGTCTACATTTGCATTTTTACTCTACTACCCATGCTCTCCTCCATGGGATGGGTTTCCTCTGCTCTCAGCTAGCCAAGTTGCAGCCCCTCTAGCTTACAATTACTTCCTTCACTTCCTTTCTTTCTGCATTTAAACCCTGAATGTGCAACTTTAGCAGATGAAACAACATTGTGAAGGCTTAAATTAACAAGGCTGGAGTGAAGAGCCTAAGACCAGATAGGTTCATTTCAAAACACATTGCAGGTGGCTTCCATGTCAAGAAAAGAGGAAATGCATTACCACACAAGAGCAGGGGAAAATAGTCTGAGATTTAAACCCAGAGATTGTTATATATACTGAGCTGGATTTGGCAGTAGCTGAATTGCTTTATTATTGGGACTTCTTGTTACTGCAATAAAAACAATTAAGCCATTTGAGGCTTGTCCTTGATGTTCCTGCCGCAAGCTCAGGAAAAGCTCTTTGTTGTAAAAGAACTTAATTTCTGAGAATATGTGCAAAATGTTATAGTTGTTTGGAAGACTGATTGTTAATAGCCAGCAGTAGATATTTTCTCACAAGGAGTTAATCAGTGGCAGATATTAGCAGATTCCCTTGAGGGTTAATCATCAGAACTATACAAAGGTAATTCCCCTGCTAAGGGGATGTCTTAATGTGAAGGCTTTTGAAAAATTAAAAAAAAACACTATAGGGAAAAAGAGAAAGAAACTGAATTCATGTGAATGCCATAATGTGGTTTATGTGGTATAAGCTTAGCAAAATGTATGAACCCAGTCGGAGAAAGTGATCCCTGGCAGCTGGATAATTAATCACTGCTTAAGTATCTAAAAAGTAAAGGAAAATTTTGCACTTTCTAGACTGTCAAACAGTGCTCAATATTAATACATTTCCCCTAATGCTTAGTTAAAATGTGCTTCCTTTCCACTTTGTTTGTTTTTTGAATGATGTTCTGTTTTCCTAAGAAGCAACAGCACTATGTTTGAGTTTTGAAAAGAAATAAACTTATTTATTATAAAGTTTACATTGCATGTAGTATATATGATTTTGCTCTCCAACAGCCTCTCACGAATCATTTACATTCTGAAACCAGTCTCAATCAATTCCCATTAATACATTATATGTCCAAGTTTTAAAGGGTTAGGGTACTATTTTTATATCTTTTCTATATAAAAAAGTAAACCTGACAGTAATAATCAGTAATTAGTATTCTACTCTGCCTATTGAGCTTGATCTCTGTGGAACCAATCAAGACTGGTTTCTAACAATAATTTCACCCTTTTTAGGCCTCTCATCCAGTTTGTTGTTGCTACTTCAGGTCTCACATTCCTCAGGAATAAGTTACAAATACCTTTGTTATATCAACAGAAGCATCATTCTGAATTAGTACCTCATGAGTTTAAGGAACAATCTTAACAAAACACATCTGCTTTTTGAATCCAAGAATTGCCTCTGAAAATACAAATATAGATGGGTTTTTAATGCATGAAAATACTTCAGAACAATTATCAAAGGATTATTTTTGTTTCACCTGATTTATCATCCTAAAGCATTTTATCTGTTTCTGCCTACCCTGTTATTTTCAAAAAGGTTTTGAGCTATATATCATTGCAACTGAGCTCCCTCCCTCCCCACTCCCTCTTTATATGAATATATATTAAAGTTAATATTATTCCTTCAAAGCAATATTATTAAAAAGATTTTTACTCTGTTTTCGATAAGTCCATTAGGCTACAGATATTGTGAACTCGGTGGTTTTTCCCCCCCCTTGGCACAATGATACCGCCACTCCTCTCCCAATTAACTCACTTACCTTTGTAAACAGGCATCATAAGTCCGAATACCTGGATTCTGAATGCTGGCCACTTTTATAGTGCTCCTAGCTATTGTAAGGAATCCTAGGAAACCATTGCTTTCTGGTTCACTTGCCTTTGATATGATCTGACCTGATTATATTTTCTTTTTCTAGAATAACTTAAAAATACTGTCACAATTCTGGATCCTTTCTATTTCCATCCATTGCTGTCCATTTTCCACCCTCCCCACTAGGCAGGTTAAGGGAGGCAAAAATCACAATTACATTAGAGATTATGCTCTTATTTCCCATTGTTATAGAGCCTCTCTAGGACACTGTCTTGATTTCCCAAGCAGGAAGAACTAGTTAATTCCTTAAACACATGTCTGCATGATAGCTATTCAGTGGGGTGGGGAATTACTTTAACCTCCAAGAAATTGTGTCTATTTGAAGGAAAATCTAACTTCTGTGGGGATAGTGGATACATCAATCAACCCCTTCTTCTTCTTTGTACAACAGGTTAACCTCCCAATCAAGTGGGTCAGGTGAAAAGGAACACCGTGACATCCTTAATTTATAGTTTCTCTAAAGCAATTTTGTAAGGTATCTCAGGTTTAAGGAAAAATATGCCTGAATGTCTTACTCTAACCTGTAATTAGAATCTCCCTGTCCTATCTTAATAAGTGATCTTAATATAGTAAGAAAAATAATCTAGAACACTGTTTTCTGCTAGAGCAAATATAAATCATTTTATACATTGGTTATTATAGTGCATCACACACTAACAGTTCTTTTTTTTGGTTTGTTCTAGGATTGATTTATTCAGCATATTTTACATTAATGAACATGTTCACATTCACTTCTCATGTTTGGCCAATATAAGACTTTCTGAGTTTCCCTTTTGTATTTTTTAAAGTTCTGATGACTCTCCTGAATCATATCTCGTTTTCATTAGCAATTTGTGATATAACATATTGAAACTCACCCACCCTATCATCTGTTAATTAAAGATTTTACCAATCTTTACAATGTATAATAAAACAGAACATAAGAGACAATACACTGGCTAGCCATTGTGGTGACTCTAAACAAATTTAAACCTACTTGAAATATGACTGAATAGTTTAGTCATGGATATTATATGTAAGAATCAATTAATTTGATTAACTTCACTAGGCAAAGTTCCACAACCATCAAACTTTACCAGGATTAAAATTCAGCAACTGCAACTGAGAACACATTTATGTGAAATCTCAGACAAATGCTAGGTAGGCATTTTCTTACCATAGTTACCAAAGGCTTGCTGTGGCCATTTTCAAACTTGAATATATAAAAAGTTGACTACACAAACGTCATGCTTCATCCATAGGCTGAGGGTAAAATCAGTTGTCCATGTTTCCATCTTTGTGACACTTCTATGCATGTTACAAACTTCCAATAATCATTTATACATGGATGTTATTTGAAAACTATTTTTAAAGGACAAAGGACAATTTGATCTATTTGCTATTGCTAGCAAAATGCCTAAGAGTGGCAGTTGTTTCAAACAACTTTTTTTAGCTTTGCAAAAGCCTTGCATCCATCCCCTTATTTATTGTTTTGTTCCTTTCTTTACATGAGAATTCTAAAGTTATTATGTGCTTTGGCAGGATTTCAATATATCCACTTGCTGGGGGTGATGTGTTCCAGATTACTTTTATTCTCACTAGATCAATTTGCATCCTATTTTCCAGGTATTATTTCCTCCAAGTAGATGAGTCTTTCTCATTCTGAATGTACATTACTGCTTTTTAAATTTCAATGTCTCCTCAAGCCCTCTCTAGAGTTTATTATATCATCTGATCATATTCTCCTTTACTTTAGCTTCTACCAGAATATATTTATTCTCACAGCTGGAACCTCATCCTATATTGCACTTTTCTATAAAAAACTTCTGGAGCAAATTTTAAAGCAACCAACATCACAAGAAAATAGTGTCATACAAATAATGGCTTTGACCCATTTTAATATTCAGGAATATATCCAAATCCTAAAGTTGCCTCCAGAACTAAAGAAAATATTTTCCATGAATATTTCCATGAAAATATCTTGTAGGCAATGAGAATTCTGCATATTAAATTTATTTATTCCTAGACATAGCATGACAGGGTTTTTTAACCTGTTATCACAATCACAAATGAATGTATTCTATTAGTGAATTCTTCACCTTGTCAATAGTTTCCCAAGTAACCATTTCCTTCCAGCTTTGCTTAATCTGCACATTTAATAAACATCACCTCTATATCCACATCTGTCATTTATGAAAAGGACAGAATCTATTTGAACTGAGAACTTTTGGCAGGTTGAGCCAAAGCCACCTAAAACTAATTTTGTTTTGCCCACATTTTACCATGTTGTCAATAAAGATTTAATGGAAGACCTTGTTATAGGCCTTATAGAAGGCTCTGAATGTAGCAGACAGGATGTATTGGAAATCAATAGGAGTTAGCAGTTTAGCAAGTTGTGGAAGTCCTTAGAATGGATTCATTTAGTAGGTCATCCAAGTATCCGGAAAAGTGGATATTTCTACCTCAACATGGGAGACTGGGTTACTTGTATGGGAGCATGGGCCATTCATGCTGGTTGTACAAAAAGAATGCAAATCTATCTGAAAAGGAATATAGGTAACAGGATCAAAAAGCAAATTGTGGACAACAAATTGCAAACATGTTGTAGAATCTACAGGTTTACAATCAAGATAATTTTACAGACTGCGTGCCCTATAATTTGTTTTAACAGCTGTTATTATCAAGGTGATAAGTGGCAAAGCTTTGCTTTGGATATTCAAAAAACATCAGTAGCCTGTACATCAATTGAGACTTCTCTTACTTTACTCATCTCTACACTAGTGCTATCTAGATTAGATTATAAAATAAAATAGAATAGAATTCTTTATTGGCCAAGTATGGACACACAAGGAATTTGTCTTTGGTGCATAAGCTCTCAGTGCACATAAAAGGAAAAAAAATACATTCATCAAGAATCATATGATACAACACTTAGTGATAGTCATAGGTTACTAATAAGCAATCAAATCATACTAGGAGACAAACAACAATATAAATCATAAAAATACAAGCAACATGGCTGTAGTCATAAGTGGGAGGAGATAAATAATAGGAAGGATGAGAATAATAGTAATACAGTCTTAGTAAATAGTTTGTTGTGGGAATTAGTTGTTTAGCAGAGTGATGACATTTGGGGAAAAAACTGTCCTTGTGTCTAGTTGTTCTGGTGTGCAATGCCCTATAGCATTGTTTTGAGGGTAGAAGTTGAAACAATTTATATCCAGGATTGAGGGTCTGTAGATATTTTCACAGCCTTCTTTTTGACTCGTGCAGGTCCTCAATGGAAGGCAGGTTGGTAGCAATTGTTTTTTCCTGCAATTCTAATTATCCATTTAAGTCTGTGTCTGTCTTGTTTGGTTGCACAGCTAAACCAGACAGTTATAGAGGTGCAGATGACACACTAAATAATTCCTCTGTAGAATTGAATCAGCAGCTCTTTTATTGCTATATATTATCATATTAAGACTGTTCAAAAACTGCAGTTGATCTAAAATGTGGCATCAATATTAATGGGATTGGTTTGTTACTAATCCCGGCTGCAAAAACCTGGATGACGACTAGATGATAGCAAAGAAAGTAGCCATCCAGATTTTTTAAAATCCCAAATCAGGTAGCCCTAGTTTCATGGCTCATAAATAAACCAACTATCTTTGTGACCTAGTGGTCTGCTTTTAAATCCAATTTAACTCTCTTTCTAATAGTATAATGGATTTCACTGGTACAGCAATTATTTTTTTTTCTTCTCTTCCCTGAAGACACACACATCGTTCAGAGAACTCTCGGGAGCTTATTTGGAGTGCACATCGAGACTGCACAGGGAATGAGAGGAACTATATTTCGAAGATTTGTGAACGTAAGTCCACCATGTTACGTTGGATGCAGTGGTGGGTTTAAAATTTTTTAGAACCTATTCTGTAAGTGTGGCCTATTTTGTGGGTGTGGCTTGGCAGTCATGTGACAGGGTGGGAGTGGCCACCCTGTCACATTTCTCTCTCTCTCTTTTCTTCCTTTCCTTTCCTTCCCGTTGGGTTACCGGCAGTGGCGGGCCAGACTTACTTCCAGGTACGCCGGTAGAACCGGTTCTCACCGGTTCTCTAAATTTCACCATCCGGCTCTCGCGAGTAGGTGCGAACCTGCAGAAACCCACCCC